>JAPWLS010001632.1:0-56136 GCA_028551675.1 Tineola bisselliella
AGATAGCTTAGCAGCACTTGCTTTCGAAAAATTGAGACAAAAAAGAATATCATGAAATTTCTCGAACATATGGATATCCTCTTGTGCCTTAAGAAGACGCTACGAAAAGAGTAACCAGCAACTGATAACTCCGACGATCAAATTGTATAGAAAAAAAATAAAGAAAGAAAACAAATAAAATTACGGAATCTAAAATTGCTACTAAGATAAATGCTAATATTTTATAATAATTTACATAACTTTAAGTTTGAATAATATTTTTATAATTTAATCATTAAAACTGAAAACTATTTAATAATGTTAATTAATATTTCAAACTATTTCAAAGATTTCAGTAAATTATAAAGTAAATAATAAAGATTACTTTAATTGATATAAATTTCTTTCTACCCAAAATAAAAATCATACCGAGGCGACTATCCCCGCACGAGGCAAGTATCCCCCGAAGCATTTTCCACGCTAGGCAACTATCCGCCATAGTAGGCAACTATCTTGAAATCGTTTATAAAATTCTAGCGTCTTCGAAATTCAAAAAGGCTGACTTAAATCTTTTATTGTGACATTATTTACCGACCAAGATAAGTTAATATACTGAGTGAGAAACATTTAACACTAGATTTACCAGCTTAAATATACCTATTTCTACAAAAACCAAAAAAGTATATGTTTGATACAAATATGTAAATCTATATATATAAAACTCAAAGGTGACTGACTGACATAGTCCCAAACCACTGGACGGATCGGGCTGAAATTTGGCATGCAGGTAGATGTTATGACGTAGGCATCCGCTAAGAAAGGATTTTGATCAATTCCACCCCTAAGGGGATAAATAGGGGATGAAAATTTGTATAAATCTTATTAGATTTATTTCATTCATTATTACGCAGACGTAGTTGCGGGCAACAGCTAGTAATAATATAAAATTCATGAAACGAATTCTTCTGTTATAAATTAAAGAAGATTAGAATAATTAAAGAAAATGTTACACGCAGTAGGAATTTTAATTCGTTCTTGCAAGACCAGTCATTTTGACTGGTCTGGTAAATCTAGTGTTAAGATAAAGAGTAATAATAATAATAAATGTGATTTAAAACGAACACATAGAAATAATATTTCGCGACTCTGGTTAAAAACATCAAACATGTATCACAAAAATTAACCTACGAATGTCGTTCTCAGTTTTATATTCAATCATAGTGGTAATCTCTGATTCGATGTCATAATTTTTGGAGCGAAACCGTTTCACACTATCCTTCGCCTGCTCCATGTTGCCTTTCAACAGATGGTAGTATGGGGATTCTGGCAGTAGAAAATTTAACAGAAACACTGTCAATGCATACGATGCACCGAACCATCCGAGAAAACGCCACGAACAGAACGATCCCAAAGTTGCCTGTAATGAAATTATAACAATAAAGCCAATTAATGCAAGTCTATTGCTATAAGCAAGCCAGAGCTGCGAGACAGACAGTCAAGTCAAACCGTTTCTGCGATCACAGAGTCACATCTTTTGCGAATAAAAACCATCGCTGTACATTTACAGCGATGGTTTGATGGTTGATGTGATACAAAGAAATAATACAAGTATAGTTGTATTATTGTACAGTTTACAATCTTCAAATGGATACATATTAGACTTTGGATTAGAAAAAACAATGATTAGAAAGGGATAAGTATATTGTTATCGTGTCGCCTGCGTTCATTTGTCGAAGTTAAGTCTAAAAGAGTTGCAGATATCTCCTTTGCCCTTCACAACTTTGCCATCATTTCTCTTTTTGAAGTGAAACTTCTTTAGAATCGTTGTGATTTCAAACCGGATGTGACGCGGATGTAACGGAAATGCGACACGTTCTGACGTTTCGCGCGCGAATTTCAAAATTTGTTTTTGCGATATATCGACAACCGATGACGTCAGCGCGACCGCGTAAAGGGTTATTCTGATCGAAATTTGGAGGCCTATTCGATTTTTTTTTATGATTTTGGATGGCGTGAGGGGGTGTGGAGGGGAGGAAGGGGGGGGGGGGGAATCGGCGGCGACTCGCGCCGACCTTCGGTCGACGCTCGATTTATGGCTATATGTCTTACGTAGATCGCGATTTTTGGTGGATGAAGGAGGTGTGGGGGGGGGGGGGGAAATTGGTTGCGGCTCGCGTCGACCGACTATATCCCTTAAGTGGATCGCGATTTTTGATACAAGGGTGAGGGGGAGGGGGGGGGGGGGGGGGGGGTCCGCCGCTCGCCTTATTGGCTGTATCTCCGAAAGTAAACGTCCGATATAGTTCGTGTAAACGACAATCTTGGTCAGAATCATAAGCTCTTTCACGATCTGAAAAAATTTTTCAGGATTTTTTTCAGGAACCGAAATTTTTTTTTCCGTATTCTATTTTATTTATTTATCTATGTAAAAGTCAAGAGGCCGTTCGCGGCCGGCTCCGAAGGCACCCCACTAAAAAAAAATGAAAATAAAATTAAAATATGGAACTTGAGCAATAAATTATGTAACATATGTTAAATAAAATTTCTTTTAAAATTAATCAAAATACTTTCTTTTTTAAACGAATAAACTTTGTAATTATCCTACCCTTGGTATATATATTCATATCATTCTTTTCTCGATTTACTGAAGTTTCACTTCTATCGTGTATGAATCGCACACACACCTTTTTTTATTTATCACTTATACACCTTGCAAAAAAAGTACTCATAGTTTAGAAAAATATTAAACGTTCAAGTTTCAAAGTAGTAAATAGAAAATCTCTCGCCTCAATAGTAATCCCAATTGCCGTCGCCAAATTTGGTAATGCGCCGATGACTCCGCGCATGTTTGGCAAACTTATCTCGCTCATGTAAACCCGCGGTGGGATCATGCACATCCCAAAACCAATACCAACTATTGTACGACCTGGAAATAATAAAATAAGTTTGATTTTGAATCGTTGTAGCAAATTACACTAAAGCCACAGAGCAAACGAGTGGTATTAATCTGTTTTCACGCAAATGCTTGAGTCACAGAGCAAATAAATTATACTATATATTTATTTATCAAAGAATCTGTATAAAATAAAGAATTTATATAAATTAGGACATAAAAATATACAAGCATTGACTATTCACCAATATTACAAAACGGGCTTTCTTTTGTTTTATTTACAATGACTTCCCTTTTATATTATTTCCAAGGCTCAATTGTGTCAATCAATATTAGCTGTTTTTATGTTATATAATAACAGGAGGACCAACCTGCAGCTCGATGAATGTGCACGAGTTCCCTTTTCATTTTTGTGTTATTATATTTTTAAACAATATCATAAGTGCAACGTTTTTTAATACCTTTTTTGCATACCTTTTAAAATACCGGCTCGCGAAAAAATTCTAACTTTGAAAAAATGGCGCGGACTATCAAGGAGATTGGGCACCCCTGTTATATAATAATAATAACAAACAATAGATACCTATAATAACAATTGTCGCAGAAGAAGCTGTAGCTATGACTACCCATCCGATACTCATCGGCAGTTGAGCACATATTAGCACTATGCGACGTCCAACGCGATCAATCAGCACTCCACTTATCAAACAACCAATAGGAGAGACTAGCGTTAAAACACTTACTGAAATATGTAAAAGGAAATATTAGAATTTTACTTGATAAAGAGGTAAGCCAAATACAGTACAACCTTGATATAACGATACTGAAGTAATTTGTTACAATGAGGTTCGTTATAAATTATATTAATCTCAGCTTTACTACAACCTGCTTTTAATATTAAATGAATATCCTAATGTAAAGCATATTTCCTTTTTGTATTTTGCAAAGATTGATAATTCGCTTTTAACAAATGTATTCCTAATGTAAATGTATATTTTGCATTAGCTCTTACGGGCAGTTCTAGAGGATTTCGAAAAATTCGTTAAACCGAGGAAATCGCTATATTGAGGATCGTTACATTAAGGTTACTCTGTATGTACCATCGACAAAGTCAACGCAACTTAATTTAGAAAACTATCACTAAATCTAGAACTCTTAAAGTGGCGAAGCGAGCCTTTTGTTAATTGTACATATCGCTAGGTTCTACTAACATAATTAGGTCTACAAAATCGAGATTTAAAGTTATTATTGTGCTTAATTTGAAACATATTGTAAAGCTATTTCAATTTTTTAAAAAATTGCCGAAATATTAGTCCAGACTATGTTATTAGAATTCGCTGTCCCGGTTATATAAAACAAGTATTCCAGCTACTTTCAAGTTCAAGTTGTTAGTGAATAATTTACATGATACAAACCAATCCAGGTAGCTTCATTCTGTGTTGTATAAATATCAGAATCAGTGCTCTCTAACTGGGGAATGCAGACTGCCGAAAAGCCAAAAGCAAGCCCAACCCCCAAGTTAGTTAAAACCAACCATATTCCATAGAATAACTGTAATAGTGATGTCCTACTAAAAAAACTAGGATACAAACGATGTACTTGTAAATTAGTATTCGAAATCATGACATTATTACGCTATATTTGGCTAGATTATTTGTAATACATTATATTATTTGAAAATTATTACGACTTCGTGAATGTCAATAATTTCTACTGAAAATTTTATGACGTAAAATGTGTTTTTATTTTAATATTGTTTGGGTTTGGAATTAATGATTTTGATAAATTAAAAAAAATATGTATATTATTTTTATTTCTATTATCTATGTATTTATTATAAGAAGAAGCTCACTTATTTATTATAAAATTATTTTCTATTTAACAAAATAAAACAAACAAGATATTAATAAACTTTACTTCTGATATGATTAAACCGCTAAACCACTTTTTAAAACTAACACTAGAAACATGGATATAACACTACTTCTAGAAATAACTGTGGGTCAAATTACTGCTCTCGTCTATTTAGTGTTATTATAAAACTTAAAATATAATTAATAACAAAAGTTGTTATAAATTACGAACAATATTTCTTATTTGTTTATTATTATTAAATACAGCATCGTACGCCGGTTTCACTTTTTGACCTTTATATTTTTTCAGGATTCGATCCCTGTATGTTGATAACAGTTTGATGACACCAACTCTTGATACGCCTTTGAATTCTACACCATCATTAGTTCGTTTTATTTCAGGCTCTGAAAATGTATTGTGATTTCACTCACTATTTTTAGATGACAATATGTTGACAAAAAACCCATCACGTGATTATCACCTAGCCGTTGCTATGTAAATATATTAATTTAAAATTAGAATAGTTTCTAACGTCAATTTATTAAACAAAAGACGTCAGATGGTTCGATTTTTGAATCGAATAATGTTTTTGTTTTGTAAAGTGAACTAATAGATAATCAAATTAGTACATAAATATGCTATAGTATTATAACGGAATATAATTTTAAAATCACTCACCTTTTTCGTTTTTAATTGCGTCTAACCAAGAATAAACTAAAGAAAATAATATAAACATAATAAATAATCTTAAAGAAATCATTTTATGTGAATAAATGCTTAGACTTCAAGCGGAATACTATTTCTTTCCCAGTAAAAAGAAGTACGTTATTTCTTTTATCGCTTCAATGGCAACTACACATATGATACGTTCAAGCGTAGTTCGATCTGTAGTCACTTAACCATTACTTAAGTGTAGATTTTATGCTCAAGCGCGATTCGAAAATAAACGCTCCACTAGAGTCCCGTTTCAAGTAGAGATCATTTCTTGAACGTCGTTTCTGGGGGGTTCCTACTCTTTCCTACAGGCCCGTAATTATTCCTTAAATTACAGATTTAACAGTGACTTCACGACGCGCGGATAGACTTCTCAGTGCTTATTTTACGGACATTTGACAGGACTTTTTACGGGCTTATGTGTCAAAATTCACATAAGCTACAGAGGTGACGGCCGTATCATGAAACTTCGGATATGCCTGAGTAGCCCCTCTGAATACGGCTCTAAGTTTGTGGCCCATACTGTAGCAAGAATAGTATAATTCTTAGTTATGTGTATTGACCTTAAATATTAGTCTATTCTTGTATCTAAAAAGACAACCACATATTTACAAAACATGAGGTATTGTGTTTGTACGAAATAAAAAAAAACAGCGATTGTGTTTTGTTCGATTTTTTAAAATTGATCATTTAATTAAGAATTAATGAAGAAGATAATAAATAAAAAATAAAATTATAATTAACGTGCATTTGTTGTTATTATTTAAATTTATTTAATAAAAAAAAATAAGTAGATATTTAATACCTATATCAAAAATATAACAATATGTAATTTATAATAGAAACTGAAAGATAAGCGTCGCTATTCTTCTTCAAAACAAATTTATTTCCTAATGACCTAGATATATCAGTCTACGTTCTAAATAGTTGCATCTTTTACAATAAAGGCACTTGCTTTAATATCACATGACACTAATCTTATACTAAGGTTCTTAGCTAATACACAGAAATCAAATCTTAATCAGAGACTCGGATGTTCACCAATTCAATGATTTATTTCTCTTACGTCACTTAAACTCATTAAAGCAAAACATGAGTAACCTCGCTTATACAGTGGGCTTATCACGAATTTTAGTCTGGCTTTCGAACCGAGTTCGCTTCAAGCGATTTGTATGGAAATTTGAGCAGCACCACTGCGTGCGGATTTGGAACTACAATATGTTAGATACTTTTTGTTAATTTTCGAACGTCTCGATCTTTCGTTCATTTGATAGATTGGTAAAAATTCATGATCCCGATTGCTAACGGATCCGTTTTACTTGTGACAGCTCGATTCGAAAGCCAGACTAAAATCATGATATGATATCAGCCCACTGATCTCAGAAACAATTGAAAAAATGTTAATTTTTGTTTCGTGAGATGGGGATTAAAAATTATTTTTAAAAAAGAACAATTAAAAACATATTGTTTACGTCATCTCTCTGGACTTACGTTATATACTTTCCCACGTATATAATTAAGTTATACAAATTGAACAATTGGCTTTCTCGATAAACGCCTTATTATTTGTATATAGCAATGGAATATAGTACAAAAAATCTGATTAGATTGCTTTTATTTCAGGGGACTTTGAGGTTGATAGGTAAGTTAAATTATTTTATATGAATTACTATCATGTTAATTTTGAATGACAGTGGCGTTTATTTTACAGTACTATTTAACATTTTTGGTTGCATTAATTTAAAATATATTTTAATATAGATTCCTTATTAAGTATTTTATATTTACAATACAAAAATATACGTTCCTTATTTACTAATTAAATTATGATCTAATACTTTCAATATATACAATATATATATATATATATATATATATCAAAAAATTACAAATAATAAAAAAAAAACTGGAAATTTTATACATATTTTATATGTAACGTTCAATCCAAAAACGAATTTTGGAAAGAAATTAAAAATAATTAATAAATAACTATACATGTGTTAAAATCTTCGAATCAGGTTTCTTTAAAGTTTTAGTTCTACCGCAAAAGTAATCCTCTATTTCCTGTAACGTACGACCTTTCGTTTCTGGTAAAAAGAAGTAGAAGAATATAATACCTGAAAGCAGAACACACGTTATTCATAAAGAGTTTAACAACTATATATTTTATATACAGTTATACCCCGCTTCCGGAAAACACCGCGTTAACTGAAATTCGCGTATATCGAGGTTTATGATTAAACATAGTCAAAATTTAATACAAAAAAATACATCTATTGTCTTTTGAGTAGCGTTTTTTTTACGTTCTTGTAAAATACGCTCATAACACCCAACACTGTTTTTAATTGTTTGACACACGGTCAAGACACGATCATCATTATTGTCTATACTCTGTAATAAGTCCAAACCTGAATAAATTTTTGAAACATCATATACGCACTCTTTCGCGTAATGCGAGGCAATTGAGCGCGAAATTTGAATTTCGCGTTATAGTGAAACCGCGCATAACGGGGCCGCGTAAAGCGGGGTATTGCTGTACATATATGTTAAACTACTGTGCAATCTGATTTATGAATTGCTATTTACTTTAAATTGTTTATTATTATTTAAGTACAGGCTATGATTGACGAGTTTCGTGTGGTCTTATTCTCGTCATAGCCTTTCCGAAGGCATGCTAGAGTCTAATGATGAGCAAGCGCACGCCTTTAGTGCCAATACTAATAAACGATTTTCATTTTCATTTCAATGGCTTTGAGATTCAAGTGACTACTATCAATAATACAAAGTAAAACTTACCAAAGAATGACATGCATCCATATAACCAGAAAGCACCATGAACATCAAGCGTGTGCTTTACAAATGGAAATGTCTTGACTACCGAGAATACTGACAGATGAGCTGCACACGTTGTCATTCCACCGATGACACCACGCACCTAAAAAACAGCGAGTTTTAATTAGAGCTTCCAATCCCGCAGCCTGTGTTCAATCTCGGTATTTACGGGACTAGGAATTTTTAATCCCGCATATAGAAAATATTAATATATACCCATATAAGGCAAGTTAAACAACAAAATTAATCAACATAACTCCCTATTTATTTTTACTATTCGCATGAGATCAATCAATCAAATTACACTGTCTATTTATCACAGGATACAGAAACAATACCGAAAAAAAAAACAAAAATCTATCAACTACAAAATATAATATAGGTATATTAAATTAAAAAAATTTGGCAGAAGTTTTTATGACGTTAATTACGACGCGAGAAGTCGTGTGCATGCTTCTTTCCAATCCCGCAAATAACGCACCCATAATCCCGCAGCACGCGGGATTGGAAGCCCTAGTTTCAATTACATGTCCATATAAGAACTCGAAGCTGTGAATCGTAATTTACCTGCGTAGGATAGACTTCACCAATCATAACCCAGGGAATAATCAAATAACCAAGGGTACATGCTATGATGAAAATGAAAATGCTGGCGACTGGTATCCATGTGTGAACGGGTTCGATCCCATTTGCCTTCCAATACTGAAGAAAATACATGTATGAGCCGAGAGCTATCATAGTTGATCCGCAACCAACAGCTGAAAGAGATGAAATGTGTAATATTAAGACAAACCAACATTACTTTATTAACATTGAACAAATTGTTATTATTATTACTACTAATGAGGCTGAAATTCACCTGAAACAAACGTGAGAGGACGTCGACCCAACCGGCGACAAAGTACGCATCCGACGACAGTAAATATTAGTCGAACAATACCAAGTAAAATTGTGGCCCAATACTTATTTATAGTAGCGCCGGATAACTGAAAACAGAAAGTAATTTGATTTCTATTAAGGTACCAGCTACAGTCAGTGCCGATGAGAGTAGTGGGGAAGAACCACCTTTAAGTTTAACTTTAAATTAAACTAGTGAAACTGGAAACGCCCCTATCTTTCCAGATTAATTCAGCTTGGTTTAAAAACTATTATATAAATACAAGGTGATTCAGTTGAACGTTTGAAGCCAAGCATCTGAATCACCCGGTATAATGTTCTAAAACGGTTTTAACATGTCTAAAGAAGAGAACAATTGAAAGATGAAACAACTAACCTCAAAAACTTCAACAGCATAGAACGTAACAGTGTTGACTCCACACCATTGGTAAATAAAGAAGTATATAGCGAGAATGCCAAACGGCTTCAAAGTAGACGGTGATATTATGGCTTTTAGGATTTCTTTTGGGTTTTTTAATCTGTAAAATGAACATTACCTATAGAATACATATTTACATAAATTGCGCTGTGATTTCTACAACGTAACTGGCTTCATGAAACAAATACCAAAAGCGAGATACATCTAGAAAATACCAACGATAATTATTTAAGCTAAAGATAAGATTGTAAATAACTTTTCTTTATTAAATATCATCATTATTTTCATTTACTTTTTATTCGGGTTTATGATTGGTGATCACTATAAAAGTAATAAATAATCTAAATAATATTAAAATATAAATAAAAATGTATTCACTTCTGTATTCTAAAATAAAATAAAAACTTACCGCTCAACATGATTTTTCTCCTTAAAGGCTACCATTCTTTGTATTTCTTCGTCGATATTGAACGTAGACCCCCGAAGTTTGGACAAGGACTTCTGAGCAATATCCTTCTTGTCACGTGACAGCAAATAATTAGGAGTTTCTGGTAAAAATAACATTCCCAAGAACGACAGGACTGGTATGATCGCGCTGCAACCGGCCAAGATCTGCCATGACGTCACACTTCCTATTACGTACTGGAATTTAAAAATCACTGTTAATCCGGTGAAACTCTCTTGACTGTCTACCTAGACTACGTTCTATAACATGTCCCATATATCATCCCATGAATCATATAAGGATTTTGTAACAGACGTCTTTTAAAACATAACACGGAGACAACAGACATTTATTTATTACATACAGGGGGGCAATTCGAAAATGGACTCGACACGAATTTAACCCTTTCGCTCCGGGCCATTTAAATGCAATACTAGATTTCGGTGCCAAATTTAACCAAAAAATCAAATTCTTAAATAATTTCAGTAAATAATTGTTTGGTATAATTTCGCTTGACGAGACCAAAATATCAACTGTGTGTTTGGTTACATAAGGGGGGCATAAGAATTTTAGAAAGACTAAGGTGTGGTATGGCACAAAAAAGGTTGGGAAACACTGCTTTAGACAGTCACCTCCACTATGCCAGACTTGAGGAGGTAAATATATACCAATTAGCATGTTTATTTGATTGCATGTAAATAGTCTAATAGATTAACATCTAAATTATTTACATAGTATTCTTCAAGCTTAGTTCAACCAATTACTAAAGACTACACTATTTATGAAGAAAACGTCACGAGACTGTAAAATGTTTGGTAAACAACCGGCCCTAATGTGGTAGCTCTAATATTTATTCAATTGTTATTTATCTTTATTATTAACGCTATTTATTTACAACAAAGTTACGTGTGACGTCACAATTTCTATTTCACGATCTTTTTGTGTGATTATTTAATAAGATCGTAGATACTAATTTTAATCTTTCTTTGGTACAGTTAGTCATCAATAGAGGTAAGTAAATTGTTAGGAAAATTATCCATTCTTGAAAGATCATTTCTACTAACATTGATATTTAATAAATATATTATAACATCCTTTATAATAAAGTAATTTGTTACAATGAGGTTCGTTATACAGAGGTTAGGCTGGTCTAAGATTCGTTTTAACAAGGTTAAAATAAATTATTAATCTCAGCTTTACGTAGGTACTAAACTGCTTTTCCTGTTATAGCGAACGATTTCGTTAAAGTAAATATTAGCAGAGGTAGTATCTTAGCATTAGCTCTTACGGGCAGTTCTAGGGGATTTCTAAAAATGCGTTAAATCGAAGAAATCGTTATATTGAGGGTCGTTACATTAAGGTTACTTTATATAAACACACATTCTTAATTAACTAAAACTAAAATTATTATTATGTAGTCGTAGTAGTGTGCAAAGAACCGTAGCCGTTGCTACGTATTGTATTGTTAAGTACAATTGTATTTTGACAAGTCCAAGTGTTCCAATTGGAATCTAGAAGGAGAGAATAGAATAGAATGGTCAACAGTAAACTAATGATTGCCTTAACAAACTTCTTTACCTACGCTGATTATCGAGAAAGATGTAGTGGCCATCTAATACATTCGCAAACAAACATGTTATTGAATCGTGTCTAAATATTTTTGTTAGTTTAATGGCGTGTTCAGTTTGCGAGGTTAATATTTCTAATTTTATCACTAGCTAATATTGACTATACAAATAATGATATGGACTTGGCAACCGATTGCTCTTGTTGCTTGGTGATACAACTAGTAGGACAGATTTCAATTAAGGGTATGGTTATAAAGAATTATGCTTTTTACGTCCTATTCTTTAAGTCTTTTGTTTTATTAGACTACTTCTAATCCAGGGATCGATTCTTGGTCGAAAGAATGCTATTAAAATATAGTGAATATTTATTTAGATACTATATAGCATATATCTATACAAGTTAGGGGCCTGGACTATATTACTATTATTTGTATATGAAAAAAATGTACATATATTTATAAAAGTTTAATAATAATAATAATAAATTCTTTATTGCACAAAATCACAAAAGGCGAACTTAATGCCTTTGGCATTCTCTGCCAGTTAACCTTTGGGAGATGCGAGCGGTGATGTTGTAAATTGTGCAGAAAAATAAAATAATACACAAATAATTTCAGTTATTAATAAATAATTATACTAATAAATATAATATTATTAATATAAAATATAAGTTTATTAAGTTTATTTCAAACCAAATTATGATTTTCTTCATTATCATAGTTGTTTATGAATCGCATGCTAAAATAGGTCCTTTCTAGATATTGCATTTCTTTTTACATTATTATTAATAATAAAAACATCTTTTGTTTTATTGAAGACACATTTCGAAGTCTAATAGTAATTATAATTGTTTTAATCACTTAATAGATTACTGGTTATTGTACTACGAATTCCCTATATTGGAATTAACAACAAGTAATGAACATCGCATTGTAGTATGTTACCTGTATAAGAACACCAAGAGACACCCCAACGGAAGCCAAAGCGCCAAGCATGCCGCGTAAATGTGGCTGGGAAACCTCACAAGTGTACACCCTCGCTGGAGCACCAACCATTCCAGATCCAAAGCCTATTAAGAACCTGCCTGTAAAAAGATTGTAGATCCTCGTTAAAAATTAGCAGTCTAACTAAAATATTTAATTATCCTAAATTAGAATTCTTAGAGCTAAAACTAATTATGGAAAGAAAAGGGTAATGATGTAACGATTTGCCGACATAATAAAATAATAATAAGACTTTATTCCACGAAAGAAAATAAATATTACTGATAGAAGAATAAGAAATATAGAACAATAGGCGGTTTTGTCTCCACCTGGCAACCAATCTTTAAGTAGTACTATAATAAAGCAAAATATAAGTGATTTACAAAAAATAGATATATTGTTTGTGTCTGCAACGAATTTAAGTGTAGCCAATAGAGCAAGTGGGCTGTACCAATGAAAATTCTTGAAAATTATATTTACACTATATCACGAATCCCTTATAATCTAAGCACACATCCGTTCCCATTCGCAACCAACATCCAAATCCTCATTCGAACGTCCCTCGCGTTTCTCTTTTGTTTCATTCCAAATTCAAATTTATAAAATTATATATACTATTACCATCAACCTCTTTTCTGTCGACGACATAAGAAACATTTATTTCAAATATAGAATTCTTATGAATAATAAAAAATAATCTCTGATAATGATCCCCCTACAAGCCTAATCTAAACGGTCGCAGAGCAAAATTAACTAACGCATAACCAGAGGCGGCTCGTCCTAAAGAGCGCTGGTGCAGTGCACTCCCACGAAAATTACAGAAGTAATCTATATTTCTTCATAATACATACTATCCTTACATTACATTCATTCTATTCTACTATGCCTATACAATAGTATATTATATTACCTATATCTACGCCGCTGTAATATAAGTTCTGTAATTTTCGTGGGAGTGCACTGCACCAGCGCTCTTTAGGACGAGCCGCCTCTGCGCATAACTAACTAGCCCAATACACTACTTAACATAAAACTAAATGCTGTCACATACCAGACAAATTGCCTTACCTACATACATCATTGGAAGGTTGGTCGATGATGCAACTAATATCCAACCAAGCACAAGAGGCACTTCAGTAACTATCAGAGTCATTCTTCTGCCAATAGCATCCATTAGATAACCGCTCAATATGCATCCTATTGGTGTTCCAGCCGCGCTTAAACTGGCTGAAATAAAGAGTTTTATTTTAGATTATTTGGAATATAGAATTTTGCGATTACGCTAAACTTTCGGATAGGTTTACCTTTTTAAATTCTACTGGGTAACGTAAACTATTATAAGGGTAAAATTTATTTTCACTACACTTTAAATTCAATTAAATTAAATTTATAGATACCGTAATAGCTTTATTAAATATACCAGAACGTATAGGGATTGTTAAAAGAACTTACCAATCCAGCTAGCCTGTTCTTCTGTAACGAAAAGACTTGATGTATTGCTTGTCAGTTGTGGTAGAGCAACCGCGGGAAACCCAAACGCCATCCCAGTGTTGATAGTGCCTAGATTCGCAATGATAGCTGCCAACACTTGACGAAAAGCCTTGCCTCTAGCTGCTTTGTTCTTTGATGGGATTGGTGTCTTTGTAATGATGGGTGAAGTACCATTTTCGATAAATGGTTTTTGTTCATTTCTGTTGACAATAGAGGTAAATATATTACTATTTATTCTTGTGGAAATTTTCTGTGGCGGTTGATTCTACAAGCCGAAAATACTTATTTAAGAAGATTTGAGGTTTTGACGTTTAGTCTGTCAGTGTCATCTTTCTTGTTTCTTCTTGTCTTTTGATTGCCACAATGCATTGTGATAATTATATTTTTAATCCGTAATAATCCGCACTATTATTTCACATAAGTTTCTCCAAACTTCTTTGTCTAAGAACGGATTGCAGGTAATAATAATTGTCAGTAATTGTGATTATCCAGGTTGATTGCGAAGTACAATCAAAAAGTTCAAGGACCTCACGTCAATTAAAACAAACAAAACAATTTAGTAAAATACCTAAACAATAATCAATTGTATATAAAACACCCACTATTCTCTCGTTTATCAGACGTCTGGTTCATTTGTTTTGAATAACAAATATTCTACTGTATTCGCCTAATGAAGTCATACTATTATTTTATGATAACATTAGACTTGCGACACTTCTGGATAGAGATAATTAAAATTGGGTCTGTCACCTATATCCAAGCATCAACTCACAGTTTTAGATAAAGCTTTGTAGGTTAATTTACTATATTTTATAACACTATATATATATTATTATGACTATGAAGAAAAGTTGGTTTAAAATATATATAATGACACATATTAAACAATAAATGACAGAAAATTTAAGTAATAATTTTAAAATTTAATGCGATTAAATAAAAGTTATTTATTAAAAATTTTAATATAATTTTAACTTTTATTAATTAAAAGTACAAAATCGAATACATTTTTAATTTTATCAACAATAACAAAGATCATTTTTATATTGGTTATTGAAACTAGTTCGATATAGGCTTTGCAGAATAAAGATAAATGTAAAAATAAATAAAATATCTTGAAGGTTATATATTTCATTTAACATGATTTATTTATTTACATAATCTTGTTGCTGAGAAAATGGCGTTTGTTTTTTATTTACATTGATAACATCTTATCAATTTTACATCAATGATAAACGTGTTTGAAAAATTACACGCACTTCAAATAATTGCACATTATAGAAACATAACAAAGGGAATTATCGCTAATATTTCAATATAAAACAATTGATTTTATTATATTAAAAATTTTAAAATATAGGTACACTCCATAAAATTACATCCGCAATACATTAATAACAAATTATATATGTGTATGTTCATTATGTATTTAATTTACTTATATTTATGTATTTTATTTATCTAAATTGCATTGCCCAATACTATTACTGCTTCTATGATAATTGATTGTGTGGAAGAAATTACTTTTAGCGATAAGATCGCCAATTGCTCTAAATCTGTTTCTTATGTGTTTAATTGTATTAGTATTATTATTTTTAAAGCAATAAAGGATTTATAATTATTATTAATAATAAAGTGATTCAAATCATGGACTCAGGGTGGGGCAGCAGCCTTGCCCCGGTTAATTTTTTTTGTGTCTTCTGACGACTGTCGAGTGTGAACTTTCTTACAGTGGGCTTATCACGAATTTTAGTCTGGCTTTTGAACCGAGTTCGCTTCAAGCGATTTGTATGGAAATTTGAGCAGCGCCACCGCGTGCGGATTTGGAACTACAATATTTTAGATAGTTATTGTTAATTTTCGAACGTCTCGATCTTTCGTTCATTTGATAGATTGCTGGTGCTCGTTAGTCGTTAGTAAAAATTCATGATTCCGATTGCTAACGGATCCGTTTTACTTGTGACAGCTCGATTCGAAAGCCAGACTAAATTCGTGATAAGCCCACAGATATTAAGTATTGTAGTTAGTACCTAGATAATTAAGTTTTTTAGGTTTGATGAGGTACCTTACAGGTCAGAGCCAGGGTGGGGCGCCTCACCTTGGCTACGTCCATGGTTCCGTTGGATGGATTTAATGTGTGAAAATAAATGATAAATCGCGAAGAGACGCCCTTGGAAGAATTAGTTTAATTATCTGCTTAGAAAGGGTCAGATTAGCGCTTCATAATCTCTGCTTACCTCCTAAAGAGACTTAGGCGTGAACTAAATAAAGAAGCAATATAAAGTTCATAATGATACAGAATTGGCAGTGATGTGTAGCTGCCTTTATAATTAGTAGGTACAAAATACCAAACACGTTACAAGGAATAGTAGCAACAATAATAAAGGTCTTAAAGTAAATAAAATTACCATAATTTTACCTTCCTATTGTCCTCAAATGTCACTCTACGAGGATACTCAATAAACATTACGAATTAAATATTCCATTGGTGTAAACCAGTGTTTCTCAACCTTTTTTTTTGTCGCGGCACACAAAGAAAAATATAAGTTTAAAAGTTGTTTATTTGTCTATAAAACGCTGTGTAAAATAAATTAATGTATTATAAAAACAACAATGCGTTTATTAAGGGATTAATTACAAATAATAATAATGATATTTTTGATGAGAAATTTGAGCTTTATATATTACTAAACTTTGGCACACTTTAAGAATTTGACAGCACACATAAGTAGTTGAGAAGCGCTGGTGTAAACAAACGCATTTAAAATGCAATTATAGTACTATTCGGACAAGTTTATTCAAGTAATTTGTTTTAATAAAAAACCACGCAGCGAACGGATGATTTGTTATTTATTTGTTTATACTTTTTTTTCATTTAGATATTGATAAGCTAACGGCAAAACAAAATTAAGCCAATCATAATAAACAATATATTGTTAAGACACGTGTTAGCATGATATGAAAGCTTTCTTTGTTGGGAGAAGGTAGTTTGTAGAGTTTTAACGTTCATATAAAACAAAAACCTATCGCCAATCTGCCAAAGTGATCATGTTTTATACATACCCCTTTTACATCATACGATTATCATTGTGCGAAGTTTTAACCGCGTATTATATGAAACTAAATGAAATGAAATTCGTTTATTAGCATAGGCACTAAAGGCATGACAAGAAGAAAACCACAAGAAACTCGTCAATCATAGCCTGTACATTAAAAAATTATCAAAAAAAAGTAAATAACTATACAACATTAAATTTAGTCAAAAATTCTAGTAAACCAACAGTAAGCCAAGCTCAAACACTAGTGTAACCACGCATTTCCATCGTTCGAACTAGTAATCAAAACAAACAATTGTATAAAGAATTTATTATAATTTAGTTAAAACTAGTTTGCGCATGACCTTGACTAGATTTGTCCTAAAACAATTTTAGTTGTATTTATGATAAAGCTATTTTAATAATTCTCATAACCAACAGGCATTGGCCTACATGGAGTCGAACCAAGCCCGTATGAATAAACATCAACAAAAAGGTATTAATATTTATAAACGTAAAGATTTTGTTATTTTCTATTTGCCAATTTGTTAGTACTTACATTTCCTAGAACATTTCTTGCGTATCTATAGGTACTAATAATATAAAGAGGAAAGATTTGTATTTTTGTATGTTTGCCTCAAATTGACTCAAAAACCACTGACCGATTTCAAAAATTATTTCATCATTTGAATGTTACATTATCACTGATCAATATAGGCTATATAAATTACAGGAAAAATGTTACCATAATGTAACCCACGGTTGCCAAAAATTGCTATGAAAGGCAGGCGTCACGTCGCGTCGTTGAAATAAGAAACATCATTAAACTTCATAGTACTTTATGTCTTGTAACGAAGTCGGGGGCAACAGCTAGTATTACATATATATCGCGTCATAGATTAAAGGAAAATTGGGTAAATTATAGTTGCTTTAAATTACATTCTAGGAGCTAATGTTCTGACGTAAATTATAAATTAATCGGGATCACATTTGCAATACACGCGTTACAACGCCCTATTTTTCCGCACGTCATTTATGTTGCGCCTAGAAACCTAATCATTGTAAATTTATTACAGCTTCAATTGATTAAATATATAGAAATTAAAATGATTTCTCATCTGCGTATTCTAAACAATGACACCAAACGTTTTGAAAAGACTAGCCTATGGAAATGTGCGCGAAAGCCCGTGACGTAACGTATGAGGCGTTCCTGACTACTTCCAAGCTTGAGACGCGACTAGATCACTTCACCGATATAATTAGATTTATTTTTAACTCGATGAAAATAATATGTTTTTCAGTTGTGCAAATAATATCAAAGAAGAATTTTAATAACACTTCGTGTTACCCGCAACCTTGAATTTTGTATTTTATGGTTATTAATAAACTATCTTTAGTCCTTGTTTGATAAAACGCAGTTCTTAGTAACTGAAAGATTTGATTTAGAGCAGTAGTCATACAGAAGTTTCAAGTTTGATTCCAGATCGAAACAAATATTTGTTTATAAAAAAAAATATTATAGGTACCTAATATAAATAAAAGCATTTAATAAATATATATATATATATGTATGTGTGTACAGGTGGTATTAAATATCGTTACTAGAGTCCATCTTCATAATCACTTTTTTTTGTGAAAATCCTGATATTAATTTTTATATGCTAGTCACCTTATGTATGCAGTATATATGTATGTATGTAGGTATATACATATGCATCTATTATTATATATTAAAATCTATCCGACTAAATCACGTCATT
This sequence comes from Tineola bisselliella, assembly GCA_028551675.1. Classification (NCBI taxonomy): domain Eukaryota; kingdom Metazoa; phylum Arthropoda; class Insecta; order Lepidoptera; family Tineidae; genus Tineola; species Tineola bisselliella. Next base: position 18,870 of record JAPWLS010001632.1, read on the forward strand.
CAAAGCGGCATAGTGGAAACGACAAACACGCATTTATAGCTTATCATCAAAACAAAAGAAAATACGCACAAACGGTCGTAGTAAAAGTTTGTTTATGAAACATTAATAAAACAGATGAAGCCGACAAAGTTCAACGACCAATACATTATAATTGCTATGATGCTCAACAATGTATCAATTACTTGATAGAGTTGAAGCTATGGGACTTAAATGCATAGCAACGAAAAGTAGGGCATTGGAATGGATATACAAAAGATATACTTACGAAAAAAAACGGTTACATTTATTTAATCATTTACTGAACCATTTCTTAAATAGCTCATAAAAAAACTAATGGAATTTTCTAGATAACCTTGCCATTTCAGAGCTCCGTTGTTTAATACATAAATCAAGCAAAACAAGACTGGTATATACATAAAAACTATGGAAATTATTTCGTTTGTATATCCCATTAATTACTCCAAATTAGGATAAACAGAAATTTTACAAATAATTGAACATTTACTCCACTATTTATTTTCTTATTGGATTTTAGTTTATAAAATAAAGATCTTTTATTTGCAATTCTTGAAGCTAGTTCAGTCGTCGAAGAGAAGCTGAAGTGAAACCGAAGCGACCACACGTATGCTGATGATGCCACGTGATGTGGCGAAATGCGTCGAGACAAGTAATTGAATGTTGGTGGAGGTTATTTTCCTTCATCGGCTTAATGTAGCGGGAATTATAAGCAAAATAATTTTAAATAATTTCCTTTATATGAGCTACTTAAGTATTTAATTTAAAAGTCTTAAACCAAATATTAAAATAGACGGTAGGAACAACTTTACAACGCCTGCTAAGTGCTCAGACAAATGCGGTTTAGTCGGTCATCAGTGCTCTCAACGACACGACGTGTTTAAGATAAATTAAAATCTTAATAATTTAATGTATATATTTACAGCCCACATGGTTACTCTAGTGTTTTTTACTAAATGTTTTTAAGCAAATTCAGCGCGTGTGGGGTAATCGGCAAATCTGAATAATGAAGTCAATAGTTATCATTTTGCTTACGTCAATATGTTTAAAAGAACCCGGCGAACTTATTTATTTTAACTGTAAGTCGCGGACATTTGAATATATTTACATATTTCGCTTATCGATAATTGAAATTCCACTTTTTTGCACGTGAAATAAATCGTTTATGACGTAATTATAATATCTATTTTAAACTTCAATTCCTAATTTTGAAGTATTTATTGTTGCTTAAGATTATTCGAGAAGAATTCTGACAATGGTGAATCGACTACTATCGCTGCAAAGTTATCGAAACGTAGAATTAATTTAATAAAAATAGAATCGATAGGCTGCGTAGTTTTCTTAATTATTAAGTTCCAATTCGTGAGTCTGTCATATATATTATAGTTAGTGACAAATAACGTATTTTTTATTCTATTGATTTCTTACGACCTTTCCGAACTAATGCTAAATTAATAAGTTTTGGAAATAAATAAAGAGTATAACCCAGTTTTATTCCTTACAGCAAATATTGCTATTTTCGATGCGTCCAATCGTTAGAAACAAACTGCTCAATTTAATCCGGTTTTTGGCGGTTTCATTGTTATAACACACATAATAGCAATTGGTTGTTATTGTTCTGTATTGAGCTAAATTGTTTACAGATACGAAAATAATTACGGTCTATTTATTGATAACATATGAAGCAATTTTATTGTAATTGGACATTTTTGGGCATGTTTTATTCATTTATTAGCTGTTTTGTTAAGAAGTATTATTATTAATTAGGTAGTTTTTGCTTGCTTTATTTTTGTTTAGCGTGTAAAAACGTCTTCATCATAGTAACTCCAATCTTTAATTTCAGTTCAATCAGTCGAAAATCTAATAGGATTTATACAAACTTTCATCCCCTATTTTATCCTCTTAGGCGTGGAATTTATCAAAATCCTTTCTTAGCGGATGCCTACGTCATAACATCTACCTGCATGCCAAATTTCAGCCCGATCCGTCCAGTGGTTTGGGCTGTGCGTTGATAGATCACTATGTCAGTCAGTCACCTTTGAGTTTTATATATATAGATTTATTTGTTCCACAAACAGGGCTCTACAACTAGACTTGGAATTAATATCACACTAAGAATTATAATAATCTAATTGTAGGCCCTACGCATGCGCTAACATTACAATGAGCAAGGTTACATTACATTTTAAATATATTTTAAAAACTTATTAAAACTATTTACAATTAAATAAAAAAAATATATATATAGTTATTCATTTGTCAAAATTAAATTATTTAAGAATTACATATATTTAATTTAAATTTAGACTTCAAAAATGTTTAACACTAGATTTGCCAGCTCCGTCAAAATGACTGGTCTTGCAGGTTCAATTGAAAATTCCCACTGAATGTAAGATTTGTAATTCTGTAATGATATCATGACTTTTGCAGCTATAACAGAAGAATTAGTTACATGAACTTTATATACTTATATTCGTAACAAATATATTTTTTGTTTTGATAGAAATAGGTATATTTAAATAGTGGTAAATCTAGTGTTAAAAATACACTAACAATACAGTGGTCAGATTATTCGCACATGTCCATATTAACAGTGTGCCTCTACCGCCTTGGGTAGCAACAGGAGACAACAATAAAATTTGTGATTATACAATAAATAGTGATGTTTAAATTATTTAATAACAATAAAACGTTTATTGACAAAAGATAAAATTACAATTATGTTTGCTTGACATCAATAAATAAGTGTATATCACAGTTAACTCTACACATAATAATTTTATGGCTGCAAAGCTGTCGAAACGTGAAATTAAATCATCAAAATGAAAACAATAATAAGACGAATAAAGTTTTTTAAAAATATCTTATTGTATATTTATCTTCGTAGGTATGTAATCAAATTATCTATATCTATACTAATATTATAAAGAGGAAAGATTTGTATGTTTGTAACGAATTGGCTGAAAAACTACTGGACCGATTTCAAAAATTCTTTCACCATTTGAATGCTACATTATCACTGATCAATATAGGCTATATAAATTACAGGAAAAACAATAAGGATCCTTACTAAAACTACAATAATGTAACCCAAGGTTGCCAAAAATTGCCATAAAAGGCAGACGTCAAATATGAAACATGATACTTCATAGTACTTTATATCTTCATTGCTACGCGAACGAAGTCGGGGGCAACAGCTAGTCTGATATAAAACAGTAGCTTATCTTTTGAAGCTAATTAGTTAAACTCTTATTTGCTATTTAAATTTAAAAAAAAAAGAAATAAAGTCATTTTGACTTCTTTTATTAAGTTGCACAAAAATAAACAACTCAGTTTAGTCTAACAATAAAAATAATTAAATTGTTTTGTTTGTCTGGCGTTAATTGAACTAAATGTGCAATATTAATTAGGATACTAAAAATTATACTAATGTCGGAATGAAAATTATATTCGTAAAAAAAATGCACTACAAGGTTTTTTTTTATTAAGCGACAAAAAATGTTTCTTCTGAGCCGTTTGATATCGTCTCTCCTATAATTGAAATTTCATTTAGATTATAATAACAGCAATCACTTATATCATATGATGTTTTAATGTAATTTCTTGAATATAACATTTTAGCATTTAAGCAATATTTAGTTAGAAATAAATTGATAGCAATTTTATGATAATACTGTTAAAGTTTAGAATTTTAGAAGAAAACGGGATAACGAGAGGAGTGTGCCCTGTCAATTTGGACGGAGCACATTCGTCTCCTCAAGCCGGCATAGTGGAGTCGACTGTTGCGCGCGGACATCTGGTCTATGCTCATTGACCGCACTCTAGCTTAACATCAGGCGGAGTGTGGTCATATGCTGGGCTATCAATAAAAAAAAATTAATCTAGATATAGGCTCATAAACTAATAAAGAAACTAAATTTCTGACAAAGCAAGTATGTCAGAGAGGTGAGGCGCAGGCGGCGGAGGTTTAAAAAAATATAATTTGTTGATAGGTTTAATAAATAAAAGACAGGACATTAAACTTGTAAATGTATTCTAAAAGTGTAAAATAAAGAATAGTAATTATAAAGAAATGGACTTTAATAGCCACGAATAAGTTCAGAAACCCCAACTAATCCCAAAACGTGACTAGGTTACTAGACTTTTCAAATATTACATAAGATAATATTATTAACTCAGAGATATTTCTTCCTATTTACATTGTCGTTTAATCGATTCGCTTGTTTCTAAGATTAGTACGTAGGTACGTGAATAGCGAAACCATTTGATCTCAGTTTTTATACGAAAATACGTTTAGAATGTAATTTCTTTGTACACAAAGCTATGTAACGAATGGTGTAATCGGGTTTCCCACTCTTAATTCTAAGTTAACAAACTGAATAAATACAATTCTGATATAATAATATATACATACTAGCTGTTGCCCGCGACTACGTCTGCGTAATAATGAAGATATAAAGTACTATTAAAGATGTTTCATATTTCAGTCACACTTCTGTAATATAGTGTAATAAAAATTCAAATAGTTTTATTCTGCATATATCAAAATGACAGACAGAAATAAAACTAAATATAGAAAAAATCCAAACAGCTGAAACTACAGTCAGTGGAAGCTATAGTAAAAAATAATATATTTATTTTTTAATAAAAAGTATCCTATGTTACTTTTAGAACCTTCAAAATTACGTGTACAAAGTTTCATGATGATCGGTTAAATAGTTGTTGCGTGAAAAGGTAACAAACAAACTCACATTCACATTTATAATATTAGTAGGGATCTAGTAAAATAGATATACCTACAATAACTATATATATCAAAATTGTATTTGTTTTGTAAATATTGTGTATATTATACCATAATTATTTTTAATAATATATGTATAATTTTCAATTGACATAGTAATTGGTATTGTCTGCTTATATCATAAAAAAGTACCTATCAAAGCAAAATGAATCACTCCAAAATGCAATACACTGACGTATTGTACAAAGTTCGTCCTGAAATAAAGCTGCCTGAAACTGTCGCCAAGAAAAGCGTGTTGTTTGGAAAATTTTTGTTTATTTTCGTTATTCTACTGCATGATGCCACGACGCACGCGTGTGCCACGTGCTTTTTACAGCATGAATCTTTTATCGTGATAACGCGACCGTCTTAGAAATAACGTATTGCGGAATGTTCTATTGGATTTAGGTTTACTATTTATATATACTTATATACTTGCCACGAATTTAAAATAAATTTGAAGGAAAGACACTACACCAATATTTAATTCATTTTGAGTCATTTTAATGATTTTGTTTATTTGACGACAATATTGTCTGTTCAGTGTCATGAACTGTCATGAAAATATATGAAATTCATTGGAATGACAGCGGCGCCATCTGTCGAAAATTGATCGTACCAACTCAGAAACCTTCGTGGGCTCATGCACAACAACTTTGCTAAAGAGCATCACATGATCAAATGCATAGTTTACGATTCTATAAAGGACTCACAGACAAACATTCATTTTTATATATACTTATAGATAGATACATATAGCACATACTTCGTACTATGGGTATTAGGACAATGTGATTGTCATTAAATATTCTTAATTAGGCGCTATTAAATCTCGTATGGAACTAATAAAATTGGGTATTTGAATTTTTTTTTTGTGATAAATGGAAAGATCATATATAAGTTTTATAACAAAACTATTTTTTTTTTTTTTTTTTGCAATAATTCAAAAGTTATTTTAAAATGAAAATTAATTTTTGAATCCGATACCGAAGACACGCCGACAACTCCCGAATACACCCGACCACGTGTGACGTCATAATGTTAGTTTTCACTCATTACAGTTGACACTGACATAATAAGTATTTTGAAATATTCAATTCTGTTGTCATTGTTGAATACATAAGTTTGTATTGAAATGTTGAATCTCAAAAGTTATCGTTCTTGTTTTGTACCATTATGTAGGAACACAACAAAAACAACTCCTGACAAAATGTTTTTAAATGTTCCCCAAGATGAAAAGCGTCGAAATAAATGGTTTCAAGTCGTGCACCGTGATAATCCCAAAACAAAATCGATTTTTTTTTGTTGTGAAGATTATTTTGATGTAAGTATTTTTTAACATCATTGTTATTAATTATTATTTATGTAAATATACAAACTAAATAAGTAGAGTTAAGTCAATAAATTTTTTTAACTGGACTCTGAATCATAACCTTTAAAAGCATAGCATTAAAAAAATTTTTATTGATAATTTAGAGTGCTAAAATAATAAATTCATGTATCTTTATCTAATGATTGGAATTCAATTTGATATAATTTTAATTTTACGTTTTAGGTTATGTATTTGACTAGAGTAAAATTTAATTTTATGTTATTATGTTATAATGGTTTGCCTTTATAAATCCTTTATCACACATAGCTAATTAAAATCAACTAACAACTAGTTTTTTAGCAATACAATTTCAATATTATTGTCTAGTCATGTGTAACAGCCATAAACGCAGTACTGTTATTAAATAGCTATAACATTATGACGTCACAAGTATGGTGGCCAATCGGGCGCGTTTATAGTCACGTGATTTTTTTTTAAATTTTTTCAATTTTTAATCGTTTATAATTAATTGAAAAAAAATGTTTTCAAGTTTTTCGCATTAAATATCAACATTAATAATAATAAAGTTTTAAAATACATAAAAAAAATCAATATTTTTTTTTTTCAAATTCCCAATTCCTGATAACCCGATAGAAGCACAGCACATGGTGATTATTCTTCTCAAATTCAAAGTATATCTGTTTTAGAAATCTCTCGGATGCTTTACCTAATATATAACGGGCAATGTATTTACGTCACTGTTAAGTTTATTTATAATAAAAATCGCCATAATTGTTAATTATACTGACGACTATAGATTGAAAATGATAGAATGTAACGAGAGTCTCATATAATTTAAAAATAAATTCAGACAGTATTTGATTTATTTTTATAGTATTTCAATTCAATGATTCGAAACAGTAAATGATAAATCTATACTAATATTATAAAGAGGAAAGATTTGTATTTTTGTATGTTTGTAAGGAATTGGCTCAAAAACTACTGGACCTATTTCAAAAATTCTTTCACCATTTGAATGCTACATTATCACTGATCAATATAGGCTATATAAATTATAGAAAAAATAAGGATTCTTACTAAAATTACAATAATGTAACCCAAGGTCGTTGAAATATGAAACATCATTAAACTTCATAGTACTTTATATTTTCTTTACTACGCGAACGAAGTCGGGGGCAATAGCTAGTAATTAATAATTTGTAATTTTATAATTGTAGAATGATTTATATTGCTATACTTTAACAGTGTCGCATTGACATGAAAAAATTGTATTGACATCTCTAAACTAATTAAGACATGCAATAAAGACATTTGAATTTAAAAACAAGATAAAATAGACAACGGTATAGTAACAAAAAAAATTATTAACAAATAATAATACTTAGAGGTAGAGTGATAAATATTTAGATTAAATCTTTAACTATAAAATTTTAGAATCAGTTAAAGGGCAAATGTGTCAAAGGTCATTCACCTCGGTTACTAATTAAATTCATAATTACATTTTGCAAACAAGTTTAGTTGGTCCTTATTAAGTGACATAATCTTAACTACTTAGGTCACATATCTACGATTTTTTTATATTTACGACTACAAAAATAACAAATGAATGCATGCAGAACAATTGAATAAATGAATTTGTTTTTGTGACGTATTACCCGGTTATTTTAGTATTTTAATAATTAGGTATAAACGGAATTGTAAGGGAACTTTGACAAGCGAGTTATTTTTAGATATTTCGCAATAATTTCACAAAATTATTGATTATTGCCAAGTTCACTATTTTGTTGATGACGTAATAATGAAATACGAGAGAATAAGATAAACTAATTGGTATATTTAATTATTATAAATTAATCAAGCAAAATTGTCCAAAAATCACTATTATCTTTTGTCTGTAACCAAGTTATTAACCCATTACTTCCCCAGCGTCGAAAACATTGGAATTTTTTGGTGAAATCTTTAAGATTAAGTTCATAATATGGTAAGAAAAAATTATATGACAAAAAAAAAGTTAAAAAAACAACTTTAACACTGAGTCAGCCTGTCCTATAAAGTATGATAATGGGGATAAAAATTATATTTTGGTTTTATTTTTATGTTATATATATTTGGTAGAAGTCTAAGAATCAGTTTTATGTACTTTGAAGTTGGTTACTGTTTTCTTTTTACGGTATATAAAATCAGAACATAATGCTTTTCTTGAGGCAACAAAAATGATCAATTTGAAAAAATTACATTAAAATTACGTAAATATTTATCTCAGCGGAAAAAAAATATTTCATCAGAAAAATAGTATAAAAATACGAATTTCATCAGAAACAATAAAAAATAAAACTCTTAATAGGTTAAAAAATAATTAAATATAGTGTCCTAAAAATGGGACAGTGGGAAGTAATGGGTTAATCTTTGTGAGTTTTGAAAGAAAATCTGCAATGGTCCAAACTCCTTTTGGCTGTCAGACAAAATTATTATCTTAGTGAGTAAAAGTTATTTGCAGATAATTAATCTAACGAGGTCAAGTTTTATTATTTCCGTGTGCGATTCCGCTTGCTATTTTCTTTTATAATCACTTCGACACAATTTACATTTACAATTTTAAATAATAACCAAGATTTGGCTAAAACAATACTACTATAAAATATTTATTCTATTCAATATAAAAATCCAGAAAGTTTATATCAATACTAATTTTTATTTTTTTATTTTTTTTTTTACGAAAGGAGACAACAGCTATTAGAAAATGTACAAGCAGCAGTCACCTCCGCAATGCCGGCTTGATTTCTCATTGTACCCACGTATAGACTTAACTCTAGCCGCGACCACGATAGAGCTATAAAGCAGTAATTCTCAACCTTTTTTTTAACACACACACAAAGAAAAAGATAAATTTAATTTTTTTAAATATAATTTTTAAATCATATTATTTAATAATTTTAATTAACGTTATTATATAATAATAAAGTGCCGCGGTACAGTGGTTGAGAATTTTTAAAGCTTTAAACGTCGGATTAAAGTAAGCCGCAAAAGTCAAAACTGGTCAGTAATTATTAAATATAAGCAATCGTGAAGAACTTGTGAATAAATTAAAACCACACACGTGTTGCGTAAATTATTTTTAAACTATTAAACATTTTTGAAATGACCAATGAGAACGTTTAAAACATATAAATAAATAACTGTTTTGAAAAAAAAAAGTTTAGAACAATAAACAGCAGATTGTCAATGACAGTTCAAATAGCACTATCGTTTTTGCTACAATGTCATAGTGATAATGATTTCAATTCTATGTATTAGGTATATAAAACCAGTTTAGGTCACGCGTTCAATAAAAAAAATATACAAACATAATAATTAAAATATAATTAACAAAAACTGTTGTTTTTATTTTAATAACAATTGATTATTATTTATAATGAAATGACACGGTTAGATAACGGAGATACATAAATCAAAGCCTAGAACTTGGGCAAAATTTACAATTAAAACTGTTAATAGAGTCAGTAACACTTTTATCAGTTATATATATATATATTATTGTTAAATTTATATTGGATATATTAACGCACTGAAGTTTAAAATTGTAATAAAATAAACAGAATTAATTTTATATAACAGTTGTATTGAACAGTTGGGAAAATTGAGAATTTAACGACCGCTTTTACCAATTATTTGATTATTAATTTATTTATGATTTAAACAGTTAATGTTCATTTACAATTAATTATATTTGAAAATTAAAACATAATAAAAAACAAATATTAAATACTTTTAAAAAAGTCTGATTTTCGAATTCAAATTGTCACTTTTAAAAAACCAGTTATAAAGCATTTTCACCAGTTTTAAAACCGAACCAACATTAAAAACTATCTCAGTACTTTTCTAAAAATAATTGCAAGAAGAAAGAACAATAAAATTACTCACTTGTGATCGGCCATTGTCACTAAACAAGCATAATATAACTTAAGAAAAAAAACTAAATTAAAAGAATTAATAGTATCACAGATATTTGATTTTATTATATTGATTTTATTGGTTTAATAAAACCGTATTTATATAATTGTTAAAAGTCATCGTGAGCGCCCACCCGCTTGCGTGTCTCGCATGAAACTGGCACTCGACCGAAGAGCTAGACGCTTTATAATTTATATGATCAATGTTTACTCACAATACGCTGAAACTATTATTTATTTATACAAATTACAATCACGAATATTTCTTCGTGTTTTATATAAAAAAAAATAGCGTCACAACTTTTTTTAGGTTACGCTTTAGTTGAGGACCCCAGGATTTACTAAATGTGAAAATTCACCATTTGAATGCTACATTATCACTGATCAATATAGGCTATATAAATTATAGAAAAAAATAAGGATGTTTTTAAAATTACAATAAAAGGCAGGCGTCGTTGAAATATGAAACATAAACTTCATAGTACTTTATATTTTAATTACTTACGCGAACGAAGTCGTGGGCAATAGCTAGTAATTAATAATTTGTAATTTTATAATTGTAGAATGAATTATATTGCTATACTTTAACAGTGTCGCATTGACATGAAAAAATTGTATTGACATCTCTAAACTAATTAAGACATGCAATAAAGACATTTGAATTTAACACTAGAACTACGAGCCGGTCAATATGACCTATTTTTACCAACCGGTCAAAATGACCGGATGACTTGTGCGTGCAAAGTATTAAATATAATTCAATAAATTGATTGTAGAATTGTAAATAATAGAATCGTTTACAAAAATAATGAGTAAGGTTTTACATAAAAGTCTTGTGAAGAATTTTTGAAACCGGTCATATTGACCGGTTAGGAGTTCTAGTGTTAAAAGCAAGATAAAATAGAAAAATAAAAATTAATAACAAATAATAATACTTAGAGGTAGAATTATAAATATCTAGGTTAAATCTTTAACTATAAAATTTTAGAATCAGTTAAAGGGCAAATGTGTCAAAGGTCATTCACCTCGGTTACTAATTAAATTCATAATTACATTTTGCAAACAAGTTTAGTTGGTCCTTATTAAGTGACATAATCTTAACTACTTAGGTCACATATCTCCGATTTTTTTTATATTTACGACTACAAAAATAATAAATAAATGCATGCGGAACAATTGAATAAATGAATTTGTTTTTGTGACGTATTACCCGGTCCTATTAATATTTTAATAATTAGGTATAAACGGAATTGTAAGGAAACTTTTACAAGCGAGTTATTTTTAGATATTTCGCAATAATTTCACAAAATTATTGATTATTGCCAAGTTCTATTTTGTTGATGACGTAATAATGAAATACGAGAGAATAAGATAAACTAATTGGTATATTTAATTATTATAAATTAATCAAGCAAAATTGTCCAAAAATCACTATTATCTTTTGTCTGTAACCAAGTTATTAACCCATTACTTCCCCAGCGTCGAAAACATTGGAATTTTTTGGTGAAATCTTTAAGATTAAGTTCATAATATGGTAAGAAAAAATTATATGACAAAAAAAAAGTTTAAAAAAACAACTTTAACACTGAGTCAGCCTGTCCTATAAAGTATGATAATGGGGATAAAAATTATATTTTGGTTTTATTTTTATGTTATATATATTTGGTAGAAGTCTAAGAATCAGTTTTATGTACTTTGAAGTTGGTTACTGTTTTCTTTTTACGGTATATAAAATCAGAACATAATGCTTTTCTTGAGGCAACAAAAATGATCAATTTGAAAAAATTACATTAAAATTACGTAAATATTTTTCTCAGCGGAAAAAAATATTTAATCAGAAAAATAGTATAAAAATACGAATTTCATCAGAAACAATAAAAAATAAAACTCTTAATAATTTAAAAATAAATTTGAATATAGTGTCCTAAAAATGGGGCAGTGGGAAGTAATGGGTTAATCTTTGTGAGTTTTGAAAGAAAATCTGCAATGGTCCAAACTCCTTTTGGCTGTCAGACAAAATTATTATCTTAGTGAGTAAAAGTTATTTGCAGATAATTAATCTAACGAGGTCAAGTTTTATTATTTCCGTGTGCGATTCCGCTTGCTATTTTCTTTTATAATCACTTAGGCACAATTTACATTTACAATTTTAAATAATAACCAAGATTTGGCTAAAACTTGAGATTGTTAACAATAACACTAAAAAATTTTTATTAAAAATAGTTCTATTCAATATAAAAATCCAGAAAGCTTATATCAATACTAAAGTTTTTATTTTTTATAAAAAAATATTGTTTTTATATACGAAAGGAGACAACAGCTATTAGAAAATGTACAAGCAGCAGTCACCTCCGTAATGCCGGCTTGATTTCTCATTGTACCCACGTATAGACTTAACTCTAGCCGCGACCACGATAGAGCTATGAAGCAGTAATTCTCAACCTTTTCTTTAACAATTTCAAAATTTGGCGGCACACAAAGAAAAAGATAAATTTAAATTTTTTAAATATAATTTTTAAATCATATTATTTAATAATTTTAATTAACGTTATTATATAATAATAAAGTGCCGCGGTACAGTGGTTGAGAATTTTTAAAGCTTTAAACGTCGGATTAAAGTAAGCCGCAAAAGTCAAAACTGGTCAGTAATTATTAAATATAAGCAATCGTGAAGAACTTGTGAATAAATTAAAACCACACACGTGTTGCGTAAATTATTTTTAAACTATTAAACATTTTTGAAATGACCAATGAGAACGTTTAAAACATAGAAATAAATAACTGTTTTGAAAAAAAAAAAGTTTAGAACAATAAACAGCAGATTGTCAATGACAGTTCAAATAGCACTATCGTTTTTGCTACAATGTCATAGTGATAATGATTTCAATTCTATGTATTAGGTATATAAAACCAGTTTAGGTCACGCGTTCAATAAAAAAAATATACAAACATAATAATTAAAATATAATTAACAAAAACTGTTGTTTTTATTTTAATAACAATTGATTATTATTTATAATGAAATGACACGGTTAGATAACGGAGATACATAAATCAAAGCCTAGAACTTGGGCAAAATTTACAATTAAAACTGTTAATAGAGTCAGTAACACTTTTATCAATTAATTGTTAAATTTATATTGGATATATTAACGCACTGAAGTTAAAAATTGTAATAAAATAAACAGAATTAATTTTATATAACAGTTGTATTGAACAGTCGGGAAAATTGAGAATTTAACGACCGCTTTTACCAATTATTTGATTTTCAATTTATTTATGATTTAAATAGTTAATGTCCATTTACAATTAATTATATTTGAAAATTAAAACATAATAAAAAACAAATATTAAATACTTTTAAAAAACGTCTGATTTTCGAATTCAAATTGTCACTTTTAAAAAACCAGTTATAAAGCATTTTCACCAGTTTTAAAACCGAACCAACATTAAAAACTATCTCAGTACTTTTCTAAAAATAATTGCAAGAAGAAAGAACAATAAAATTACTCACTTGTGATCGGCCATTGTCACTAAACAAGCATAATATAACTTAAGAAAAAAAACTAAATTAAAAGAATTAATAGTATCACAGATATTTGATTTTTTTATATTTATTTTATTGGTTTAATAAAACCGTATTTATATAATTGTTAAAAGTCATCGTGAGCGCCCACCCGCTTGCGTGTCTTGCATGAAACTGGCACTCGACCGAAGAGCTAGACGCTTTATAATTTATATGATCAATGTTTACTCACAATACGCTGAAACTATTATTTATTTATACAAATTACAATCACGAATATTTCTTCGTGTTTTATATAAAAAAAATAGCGTCACAACTTTTTTAGGTTACGCTTTAGTTGAGGACCCCAGGATTTACTAAATGTGAAAATGTAAAATTTTTTTTGTTCTAAATTGTACCAATTTTAAAAAAAAAGACAATATAAAACAGGCTATGACTATGGTCGTACTAATATAGAGCTAACTCTAACCTAACCTAACCTTTTCGTTATTCGTACAGTTTTGGGGTCCTCAACTAAAGCCAAGCCCTTTTTTAATAGTATAAATTTATTCGTAGAAATTGTCTTGTTAAATTCATATAAAAATGTACGTATAAACATATGTTCTGATTTACACTTTTTAAGAATCATATGTTTTTTAAAATACATATTATACTTACTTTTTTTTGTATACTTCACGAACATTCTATATATTAATTATATTATTATCATTACTATAAAAATGTTATGCCTACTTGACGCTTTTTCCAAAAGTTTTATCTTAGTTATCCAAGATGTGACTCCAGATTAGATCCAGGTCGACAAAGCACATTTCTGTTATACCAGATATCATATGGTATAATATTTAAACTCAATCGCTAGATATTAAAATTAAAATTATTTTTTCATACTTTCAAAGCCCGAAAAAGCTATTATTCGTCAGTAATAAAATAAAAAGAATTCTTTTAAATGTAATAAATATACATAAGCATTTATTTGCAATACGTTTAGCAATATAATTTATTTATTTGCACGTCCTCTCCGCAGGTGTACACATATGATCGAAAATCCCGCGAATCTCGTGACTTTTCTTTGATAATAGTTTCATAAGAGACATATAATTGTCATATCATAGCAGTTAAATACACTAGAAAAGATACTTGGAACATAATTGTTGCGCTACGAGAGATTGATCCAATATTTACTATTATTTTTAAAAGAAAAAGTGCAAACTCTATATAGCGACATTTAAGACATTACGTATTTTATATTGAGAGAGAAGATTTTACTAATAAAGTATAAAGCACGTTCACAATTACAGTTCTTAAACACCTGGGAAAGTAATGTTTATTGCTTAATAATGACGTATTGATGTCGTTATTTAGAGTGGTTGTGATGCTACATAGAGTGTATCATTGCATGGATAACAAAATAAACCAACCAAAAATAAGTAATTTAGACGTTTTAGGGAGTCTCTTATTAAACCATGTTTAGACGTTATAGAAATATAAACATATTCTTTAAAAACACTATCTCTCACTGTAAAACTGTCTGCGTTATTTTACAAATTTTAGTAGTATATGTATACGTGTATATATGTATGTATATTTTTTGTAATATACATTTAGTATTATTTATAACTTTATTATTCATTTGCATATATTGGTTGCCTGGTAGAGATCACTGCTTAGTGGTTTTTTTCTTTTCTTCTGTTCTTCTTTAAATGTATTTTAATTTTGTGCAATAAAAAGTTACCATTATGATTATAATGTCATATTAATTAAATCGTATTCGCGAATAATTCCAGACACGAAATTCTTTGTCGTTTAAAAATATCAAATAGGCATTAATGCGTCTGCCACACGTGTTCACGCGCAACCAACGTGATCCGCTCGTTTTCGCACAGATCTTGTTTAATATGTATAACTCCTTTAGTATTTATTTTGAGAATTGTTGTATGGAGCCATTACAACCAGTGGGAGAACAGAATGGTCTCTTGATAACCTAGTCGTGGACAAAGGCAGATTGCAGACCAACAAAAGTACAGAACATTATCTAATGTTTACATTAGGTACATTGACTTCACCTCCTGGCATACTAAATGTAGTGTTATTGCTCCCGAACGCTGGCAACATTCCAGATTGATAATAGTATTAACAGAAATGTTTTTAGGTGTTGGTAACTTTTAAGCGTTATATATAATGGGAGCGTGTTCTAGATTATTCTGGAACTATTTTTGACATTGTAATGCATTGAAATGAAATGAAAATCGTTTATTAGCATAGGCACTAAAGGCGTGCACTTGCTCATCGTTAGACTCTACCGTGACTTCGGAAAGGCGTATGACGAGAAGAATATCACAAGAAACTCGTAAAACCGAACGTTTCCATTGATCAAATGACTCGACCGGCGACACCTCAGCAGTTTATATACTTCGTACTACGATGGTCAATACAGTGTCAGTACCATAACATTGATTGAACAGGCTCCAAATTAAATAATGACCTCAGATGGCAACAGCCAACAAGAAATAAAAAAAATGATACACACATAACCTTCATGTGCAAAAAAAAAAACCAGAATAACATTAAAAACTACAATATTAATTGTTGAATTAGGATCAAGAGTAAAAAGGATATTGGTAATAAAAAATACAATGAAGATTTTATTTAATTCATATTAGATTATTCTTATAATAAATTATATAATATTATTACTTATTATATATATTAATCCATTATACAATTAATTAATGTGGTTCATCTAAGAAAAACTATCTCAAGCAATTTTCTTTCCTAAGACAACTAGAAAGATTTAACTACAGGAAGGTTATCGACGTCTGTCAAGAAAATTGCCAACATAAAAAAATAATTGCAAACATTGCCATGCTAAAAAAAATATTATTCAAATTTAACTAAACTGGGTGCTATTTATTATTTTAATAATACTTTACAGTGAAAATAATAATAATAAATAAGCATAGTAATTTCTACTAGATAAGGGCAATTGTGTCCGTTATTTTTATATTTACCAGTATTAAAAACATGGACATAATAACCACACCGATTAATTATAAGACATAAATCAACTTAAAATTATTTTACAAATATTCCTTACTATGAGGAAACGTACTGGAAGTCTCCATATAAGATAATTTTTATTTAATTTTTGCTTTATGTTCACACAGCGATATTCAAATGGATACAGTTTTTGTAGGTATATAAGCGATCGAAAGAGAAACGATCGCGGTGTCGCGGACAGCAAAGGAGATATCTGCATCCCTTTCACACATGCCTCAACTTCGACTGGATAAGAATATAATTACCCCTTTTTAATGATTGCTTTTTTGAGTCCAAAATCCAATCTGTATTCATTTGAAGATTGTCGACTGTACAAAGTAAAAGACAAATGTGTTCCAAATTTAGTAGCTTTTACAAATAAAACTTAATTAGGAATATTTAACAACTCCACTAAGGTAATCAAATTATACGCCTATGATTCTATACCTATACTATAAATATTACAGAATAAAGTACCAAGTTTCTGTTATTGTCAAAATCATCTGTAAAGTTCAAGAAACACTTTTTCACTAAGTTAATTTTCACTTTTCACAGACAATATAACTCACTCAAGCATCGAATCTCTAAAAAGTTCATGAACAAATCTCAAGTAGCACATTACTCAAACATAAAACGCAAAGTTTTGTTTCTTTAATGTAGTAACATTTCACTAGTTCAAATTTGGAATTTAGTTATTCCTTTTCAAAAACATCAAGTCCTTTTTCTCTCTAAATTTTGCAGTACACAAATCAAGCATGGTCAAACTCATAACAACCAATCAATGCATTCAAAATCAAAATCCACCAATCAGGATACGGAATCGCTGGTCTACAATTCCCGTCGTTCTCACTTTTAGACCTCAAGGGCCTTCCAAAATGGTATCCATGGCAACGTATATTACGCGTAATGTTACGTAGGTGCGCTCGCGTAGCTTTCGCTGTATGCGATATTTTCTGGAAGCTCAGAACGAACGACATCTTCTGGATCATCAGACTGGACTTCCTCTTCCACGGGTTGGTACTCCGAAGTGTTAATACCAGGCAGAAGAATGTAGCGAGGTTCTCTGTAAAAATTACAAATATTTATTTAATTTAAACTTATTGTATATTAAATTTATAAAAAAGCCAAGTGACAGAAAATTAACAAGAATTAAATAAACAAACGAGATTTAAATTTAAAAAAAAAAAACAATGTTGCCAGTAAAATATCGATGCGTTTCCCCATTTTAAGGTTATAGTTTCTAGTTGTAATTTTTGTCTCTGACCAATACTAAACATTGGTAACCATAGCCTTAAAAACAATAGTATAAGTGTCTATTTTTTTTTTATTTTATATTTTTAACTTTTAGTAGAATTATAATAGAAAAGTTTGAGATTCCGAGAATTTCTTACTCTGTGCAGTACAACGGGCAAAGGTTAGGTAAATTAAAACTATGTATATATTCCCTTTAAAATTACTAAAGCGGATTCGAACCACTGTCGAGTTAGAATTCAATAAGCTCACTAACCCTATCGTATCTTCTCTACGCATTACAAGAAAGGATAAAAATAAAAACACAACCAGTCAAACAAATATATATTTATAAAACACAAATAATATACTTATTCTAATATTTTTTGTCTCTTTCTAATAGAACAATAAGACACATGATAGAAAGAGACTACCGTGGATGAAATGTTTGTTTTAATAATCAATATTGTTTGTAAATAATATATATTTATTTATATTTTAACAAATATTTTAAAAATTTTACACAATAACCTCCAAAACACTTCAAAAATGACATTTGAATATTGTGTTACCAGAACAAAAAAATTATGTTACTTTTTAATTTAAACTAAATCATAAAAAAAAAACAACAATATTTATTTAAAATTCAAATATATTTTATATTCAGTCGAATTACAAATTTATTTATATATGTGAGCAACCAGTTCCATTGTTTAATATTCTATATTTTTAATCTGTTGAATATTCCACTGCAGACCAAAGGCTTCTATCCGATTTTTCCACATTTCACGGTCCTTGCAAATTCTTCCTACATCTTTACCAATCCTTACTATATACAATTCTAAATAAATGCTAAGACGGAATGAATTTTCAATTGTTATTGAAAGAAAAACAATTAACAATTAAAAAAAAAATCTGAAAAAAGCCTGAAATTCAGTCGCAATATTTTCAATACGTTTTCGTTCAATTACAGATCCTCTTATAACCAAAACAAAAAAAAGCTGTTAAGCTGTCTGAAACATTTTTTAAATAAAAATAATTTACTAATAACCTAAAAACTTAATTAGATTAATAATGAAAAAAAAAACAAGAACACCGCAGACGGGACTCGAACCCGTAAGTTTCAGTGCTGTCCTGCATTAAAACATAATTAATTTATATTAATTGTATTTAAATTAAACTAATTATTTTATTATTATTATTATTATTTATCAGTAGCGGTTGTTCTCTCCATCTGGTGTGTCCAAGTTGAACTTCTTTTCCTTGGCATGCCTAAAAAAAATAACAATTAAAACAATTATCAAAAAAAAAATTAAAAAAAAAAATCATTACTACGGTCAAAAAAAAACATTTTAATATTTATTTAAAAAAAAAACAGAATTAGTAAATAAAAAGAGAACTGCCATTACCAGGAATGCGAAAAAGAGATAGGTATAGTTAGTTTAGCAGATAGAGAAAGAATAGAATAAATATTAAGAAAAAAAAAAACAATCCTGCCTTTAACCTACATGTCTTCTCACGCGTTTCGCTTGGAACTTTATTACACTGAAAAGGTCGTATTTAAGGGCAATTTACATTGATAATTATCAAGAAATATTAACTTGAATGACTACCAATGTATTGAGTATTAAGGTGAATTCACACTGTGACGTTATGTTATGCAATAAACAAGTGAATACAATATCATAATCAACTACTACCCTAAGATACTATTAAACAATTGATAATTTTCAATATTATTATTACACTACACAAACAAACTATGCACAAAAACAACTTTATATCGCTGAAAAATTACAATTTTACAGATCCTACCATACTATTAGGACTTGGCGATATGAATTTTAAAAGTTCTAAAATATGTATAGCTATCGTTATCATTTTGAAATTCACGTTATAAAAAGTGTTTATATTTCGTATTTAATTGGGAATTATTTCATGAAAATAATACCCACCCTACACTAAACTAGTGATCATCGCTGCGAGACCAAACTATAGTACATATAAGAAAGATACTTTGGTACAATCTAAGTTGTTTGGGAGATTCGAACACAATTGTCCTTTATCGCGACCCTACGTCTATGCTAATTCGACTACAATTTCAAAAGATTTAACTGAGATATATAATATAGTAGCTTTTCCCCGGAGCTTCACTCGCATTTAAGTCATTAAATAAGTATCAGATATCATTTCAATAGAACTATAGTAAAAAATAATTATTAATTTTAATAAAAAATATCCTATGTTACTTCTAGTACCTCCAAAAGTATGTGTACAGAGTTTCATGATGATCGGTTAAGTAGTTGTTGCGTGAAAACGTAACAAACAAACTCACATTTATAATATTAGTAGGGATTTGTTCTGGGTCTAAGTGTCACATGTTTGTCCTGTCAACCACATGTCAGACAGGACATTTTAGTTTGAGTGTCAGGGCACATCCTATCTTTGTCACTGACTCTAACGATCCGTACATAACATAAGACCAAAATATGAAGTCACCTTTCTTCTTCACCATACATACCCATCAAGAAGTGCTCAAATCCAGCATCCTGTATGATATCGCTGAACTCCTCAGTACCGTCAACAATCGTAAACTCTTTGCTATCTCTGAAATAACCACTAATAATGTAACTTACGGATGTAACTAAAAAGGCGGCAATTTTTTTGTCGAAGCAAAGCTAACTACGAAAGCCGTTCGGTCTATTTGCCGAGTTAATGTTCTTGTGATGTTACATTGTGTTACGGACAAACATATATTCTTCTTCGTTTAGATATCTTACTTCTAGAATCGACGAGTTTGACGAGTTTCTTGTGGTCTTCTTCTCGTCATACGCCTTTCCAAAGCCATTATAGATTCTGATGATGAACAAGCGCACGCCTTTAGTGCCTATGCTAATAAACGATTTTCATTTCATTTCAATCTGTAACTTTCTTCTTTTTTCTTAATTTAAGCTTGACAAACCGTGCATCTCGTCTCCAAAAAGCCATGGTCAAATGAGATAACGAAAACTTAATTTTCGAAGATAATAATCTTGTTATTAAACGAATTCTTCTTTGATGTAAGTAGTCATTTGATATGATTCTTCTGTGATTTGCTGGTATCTAAAATACTTAAAAATGTGAGTCTTTTGGCTAATTAGTAACATTTACTCTTGGCTATATTTTCCTCTATATCGGATTATTTCTAATCTTCTATGAGCTCCAATTTTCTAGTTCTTTTTTGATGTCTTAATCAGCATTAGATCAGAAATATTTTTTATCTCTTTTAAGTACAACTCTTCTTTATTCTCTTCTCTCTTGCCTAGGATTTATATCTTCACTTTAAAAATCTAATTAAAATACCAATTTGAACTGGTAATTCTTCTTAAAATCAATTTCTTCTTAACGACTCTTCTCCATCCAATACAATTATGCATAGAAACCGTATTGTCTCGTAAAATTCAAAAATTCGTTTTAAAGCGTTATATTTTAGTGAAGATGATTAGTGAAAGCGTTTTGAAACTAATATTAATAAAGCCCAAAGCCAGGATATATTAAAAAGAAAGAAAAACCACAACCAGAGACTAGAGTTTGCCAAAGTTAAAACTACCCTCCACATAATAATAAATAAAAAATCGTTAATTAAAAGTATATATTAACAATTAATTAAACAAATACCAACATTCCACCAAATTTAATACGAAGTAAATTAGTAAATATAGGAAAGAATAGAAATTAGTAAAGTGAAATTATCGATAACAAAAAAATATCGACAAATAAGGGGACATCACTATTATTGTGGCTATAAAATACATATTAATTAACTGACCATTAAGGCGTTTATTTTAATCGACCTCGAAATTAAAGTTCGACATTTGAACGCCAAAACAAAGATAGCCACAACACTAATAAACAAAATCCATACATACCTATAGAAGACATAGTGTTGTAACATGAAGAAGATATCGAATATTAAGCTGAAAAGACCTAATCCGAATTTGGTTGCGTCACCGAAAAACGACACCCAATCGTCGTAATTGTACGCGTTCAATGTCATTTGTAGAATGCTCAGAAAGCCACCTATGAAGTCTAAAAATATATTTCCTATACTCCAACCGACAGTCGATTTTCTCTTGTAGTTCATGTATGCCTGTAATTTGAGAAAATAATATAAAAACCCAGTCTTTTTTCCTAGAAATAGTACCACTAGTAATAAATCTAATTCCAAAAATATGATTAATAAAATAAAAAGCGGCTTGAAGAGCGGCGGGAAATCGCTGGATGCAAGCCGCTACAAATAGACCACACTGGAGTTTATCGGAGGAGGCCTATGTCCAGCAGTGGACGTCCTATGGCTGGTATGATGAAGCGGATTGAAGAGTATTTAGACATGCACAAACAAACAGTTAACAAACCATAACATGAAAGTAACAACTACACTAGACTAGAGAAATAAAGCTAAGTTAGTTAACCTAATAGTTGTGATAAACATCTGAAGAAAACTATATACATTAATGATTAAATACGAATGCTAGTCTGCTGCACAAACGTAGAGTGTTGTAGGAAAGCCAAGTGCAAAATTGACTTGAGCTTTTTAGGCTTTAAATGGAATAAATCAAGATCCGTGACATTTTCATATATATCGTTAAAACTACGGCACATGCGAGGGATGGGGCTATTATACATCACTCGTTAATACAATACCAGGTTATTCAAATAAAAAAAATTAAGACAAAAATTATTTCTCATCATAAAACAAATAGTGCCTGCAGAGGTCGATAGACAACTCACCTGAGGTATATATTTAATGAGTGTAATGCATAGTTTAATGAAGCTGCAGTAGGTGAGAAAATCCAGCCATTCCAGCTTGCTTGCCCCGGCCAAGCTGCACGTTACAATCACTATCAACGTGAACAGACCGAGCAACCCGCGGCCTACTATCGACACTCTTTGATCGCCACGCTGAAAAATAAAAAATATATATAATAATAATAATATATATATATATATATATAAAATACAAGATGATTTTTTTTTACATGAGGATTTTGTATTTTTTTGTTGGTCTATTTTATCTGTATATATTTAAAAGTTAATATATTCAAATTAAAAATAAAAATTAATTGAAAACATATATGGAACCAAACTATTTTATTCAATTGACGAGTATCTCCAATGAATCGAAACAGTAAATGAAATTAAATAATTAATTAAAATTATATATTTTATAAATTATTTGAAATAATTATATAACTGCGCCCTGACCGGATGTCACATTGACAATAAATTGTATTGACATCTTAATTATTATAATTATAACATGCAATAAAGACATTCGAATTTTAAATATATGTCAATTAACTTTTTAAATTATCAAACAAGGCAAATCAGCGATTCAGCAGCCTTAGCGCACGAGGTATAAGCGTATTGTTAGCTTGACATGTCGCCTATAGCATATTATTTGTATTTAAATAGTTTGAACACTTATGGTACACGAATCCTTACCTCATAAATAATGCACTGAATAACCGTAACAAACGTCGCGAATGCCGCGTGCAATGAAAAGAACACGTCATTCAATTGAACAGGATTCAAGCCACGGGGGTGACGCCTGAAGTATTCCTCCTGAAACATAAAAATTAACAATATATATACTTGGATTATTTATATCTTTATTATTCATTTGTATATATATATTTTTTTGTTTTTTTTTTCACCCTACTATTTAGTAAATAAGGTTGGTTGCCTGGTAGAGATCACTGCTCAGTGATAAGCCGCCTTTTGTGTTTTTTTTATTTTTATTTTCTTCTGTTCATTTAATTTGTACAATAAAGAGTTATTATTATTATAATTATTATACATTTCTACTTGCTAATGTCGACAGAATAGCGATTTTAGATCTGGATATAGGTTTTCCTCTAAACCACTACATTTGGATCACGCTTTCAGTTTCAGGTTAAATAGCCAAAGTAGGTTTTTTCAGGTAGCGACTTCAAAAGGTTCGTGCGTATACCTGATATTCCAGCATTTTTATGCATTTACTTCATGACATAGAGAGACGTGAAATTAATAATTAATTTCAGGATTTTCAGAAAACTTTCAGGATAGACTCTACTAACGAAACTTAATACCACACTTTCAGCTTCAAATATTCAACTGAACCTCCTAGAGGGGTAGGCAGGTTTCTTTTGAAATAACTTTCACTTCGACTATAAGAATACTACAAAAAAAATAAACATTACCTGAATAGTAGCCGAGAAGTACAATCCGCAATTAAAAAGCGAATACATGGTGAACCCATAAATATTCAGGGCAAGAAAATCAAAATTAAGACCGACGACGCTTTTTCTCTTGAAATTGCTATAAATTTGTGGATAAAACGATATGGACCAGGCCGCAAAGTATATCCATCCCATAATATATGATATGACGTTGATTGCGTACGAATGCATCACTGTCACGCGCATAAATATTGAATCCGCGCTGTAAAATAAATATATAATCTGTTGTAATAAAATATAAAGGCATATTTGATTTTAAAATGCTTTTATTCTATTGACGAATACCTCAATGATTCGAAACAGTAAATGAGATTTAGTTTATTATTATATAGATTAATATTATATAGATATATAGATTATTATTTTTTAATTTATATTATTATTGTTATTATTATTTTTAATTTATATTGCTGTGCCCTGACCGGGTGTCACATTTGACACTGAATAAATATATGACATCTGAAATAATTGTGACATGCAATAAAGACATTTGAATTTGAATTATAGAGAAATATAAGATACCACTTTACTTTTACTTCGACTTTAACACTAGATTTACCAGCTTAATTATACCTATTTCTACCAAAACCAAAAAAGTATACATCTGTTACAAATATATATAAAATAATATAAAATTCATAACACTAATTCTTCTGTTATAAATTAAAGAAGATTAGAAGAATTAAAGAAAATGTTACACGCAGTAGGAATTTTAATTTGATCTTGCAAGACCAATCATTTTGACTGGTCTGGTAAATCTAGTGTCAAATAAGCTTTTTAAAACTCGACAACTCAAACACCAACTTTCAGAACATATAATAATAATAAACGTTTATTTTTAAAAACAATTTTTACAATTTGTTGTCATGGCACCAAAAACCAGTGTTGATTTGTCTTGACGCTGCTATGTTTCTATATAAGTTAACTATAATATAACTTAAATTAATATAAAAATATGTATATGGGGCTTCAAAAAGAATTTCACAAAAAAAAAAAATTAACTACACAATTAGTTTTAAATTATTTTAGAAAATAAAAATGACTAATATAATAGTTTGATTACTTGATATATAATTTAAATTATATATTTTTATTTATACAATATATTTCGCTAGTTTTAACCGAACTTGTTTCATACTTTATTTTAAAAAATCAAGATTACAATATTATTTCTGTAACGTTCAGTTTCATTAGCGTGACGATTTTTATCGACCAATTAAACGACCAATGGAAATAAGTAATAACTCGTCTATATAACTATACTTACTTGACCAATCCAGCTGGAGTGACATTAAAGGTGACATCAGAGTGACCCGGGCTCTTGCCCAAAGCGCAAATATCGTGAGTTATTCTGGCGGTACTGTTCGGATTCTCCGACGCTGGTATCACAACGTGGGATGGAACAAATTGAACTATATCATTGTGTTGTATTTTCATATTTACTGTTAACTCTGTGTTATATTCGCCACTGAAAACAAAACGAACAAGTATTTTTTTTATATCAGCACACTCCACCTGTTACAACATTACATTACGACTGTCTATTATATATATATATAAAAATGAATGTTTGTCTGTATGTTCTTTATAGAATCGTAAACTATGCATTTGATCATGTGATGATCTTTAGCAAAGTTGTTGTGCATGAGCCCACGAAGGTTTCTGAGATGGTACGACCAATTTTCGACAGACGATAGGACGGCATGCTCAAGGTGATAAAGGGTCAATCCCTTACTACACTTCTAATAAAATTACAAAAATATATTAAGCTAGAGTGTGGTCCAAGAGTGGATATAGACAGATGTGTAAGTATTTCCTTTATCGAAAAAAAGAGTCGATAAAAATAGGGTTGTATGGACTTTTCATTGATAAAAGTAAATTACGTCTTAATTATTATAAAAAAAAACCGTTTAAACTGTCTCCATTATAGAGTCGCCAGTCTAAATATTTAAAAAAAAATTATATAGGTATATATCTTTTTATTTTAAAAAATACTTACATTTGCACCAGCTCAAACAGATGAGTTTGATCAACCAACAATTTGAGATCCTTAACCGACACATACATCTGATTCTGAGAATGTACGGTTGGTAAGCCTGAAACATTTGAAACATACTATTAACAATCTATTAGAAACAAAAATAACACCCATAATAAACGTCAAACGTATCGTATTAAGCGGACACGTGACCGAGTAATAAATTTATAAGAAAAACAAAAGAAAAAACAAAGACATACCTAATAATAACAAAGAAACGGTAACAATAATTGAAAATGTACTGCTTAAATTACGACTAGAGCATCTCCTATCGGGACTCAACCCCGCACCGGTGGAACCCGACATCTTGATTAACCACTAATCTGCAACAAAGAGTAATAATTATTATTATTTATTATGTAGCTAGCAAGCAAAGGTGCAACAGTTGGACCCACTATGTCCGATGTTATTCCGGCTACTTCCATATTATTTCTATTTCTAATCCGCCATCCGTAGGTTCCTATTGGAACACTTGGACTTGTCAAAATATAACTGTATTTATCAATACAACAATATGTATAATATAATATAATATATATATATTGTCAGCTTGGAAGTAGCCGGGATAACGAGAGGAGTGTGCCCTGTTAATTTGGACAGAGCACATTCGTCTCCTCAAGCCGGCATAGTGGGGTCGACTGTTGCACGCGAACATCTGTCTGTGATAACAGTTGTTTATGCTCATAGACCGCACTCTAGCTTAACATCAAAGCTTAACAATAAAATAATAATAAAAAATCCCAAAAAGAGCAAAGTAGCTTGAAAATTGGTGGTGGTATAATCCGGGAACAGCATGTTGCGCTAATTACTCTTAAACAATTGTAAAGTGTAGAAATGTGTCAGAAAAAAAGAGGTACTATTTTTATTCTTAAACAATTACGTCATAGATGAATAAATAAAAGAAGTACATAGTTTAGGTAGAAACTATTAAAAAAAACAACAAGTTTGTTATTTAAGAAATAAAATAAAAACACAAGAAACATATTCACGCTTTAAATTGAATGGGATTCTTATCAGAAAAACTATTTCGAATGTTTCTAGTTAAATATTAGCGTAACGTCACAAGATAAACAGTATTAACAATAAATGGCTTAATTGACTTATATGTACCTAATTAAAATAATTATATTACGACATTAAAGATTATGTGAATACTAAACTGAGACGTTATTAACTTCTATTCAGTGGAGTTTTAGTTGCACTGACAACAAGCAACAAAAAACTACCCTCAGATACCTCCAAACAAGTGATTAAACGTCACAGTAACAAAAAAGCTTCACGTTTGTAATTTTTTATTGCAATCCGGTATCAATCCTAGTCAACCTTATTCAAGGTAACAATTTGATTGTCATAATTGTACGAGCAACCGGGAGAACGTTTCGCCCGAATTAACGACTTATATTTAACACTAGATTTACCAGCTTAAATATACCTATTTCTACCAAAACCAAAAAAGTATATTTGTTACAAATATATATAAAATAATAATATAAAATTCATAAAACTAATTCTTCTATTATAAATTAAAGAAGATTAGAAGAATTAAAGAAAATGTTACACGCAGTGGGAATTTTAATTTGATCTTGCAAGACCCGTCATTTTGACTGGTCTGGTAAATATAGTGTTAAAATACACTTCCCGAAAGTCTAATGAAATGTTGGTGAAATCGGCCATTATTTACTCACCCATCAATTAACCTATAGTATTTTTATGATAATTTGGCATAAAATAACCATTCCGGGTCAACGACCGTCTCCCATATATAATTATGTTTTACCTCATTATAATGCAGTCTTGGGTGCTCATATGCAGTTATGGAAAGTATAGGCAGGCTATATAACGACGTCGTAGCAAAAAAAACTGGTCATGTTTTACATTAAAAATAATTAGCAACAGTTTTCATAACTTTTAACACTAGAAGTGTCGGGTTGCATACTATACCTTTAAAGACCGCAGCCGTCAATTTTGTTTACTATAAGAATATCGCTGCCGTCACATTGACGTAAAAGAATCTCATATGCCACAAATATAATAATGGTTTTTTATATGGATTTAAGCTGACAATAACAAATTAGGAAAGGTAGTAAAATACGAAAAGAAACAAAAACATAGTTTGTAAAATATTTAAGAATGAAATCGCCGTGCCGTCAAATTGACGGCGTTGGTCTTTCTAGTGTTAATTCAATATTTAAGCGTGTGCTGTACTCGAAAATTAATTTTTTTAAATAATTGGAGCCACGTCTTTCCTCTTTCTACAACCTGGAAGAGTGGTGTGGAGAAGCATTTTACAACTGTGACTGTTATTTACAACTGTGACGTATCACATTTAATCTTTAACAAACTTCTTCCTCTTTTTAAAAAACTTTAACAGTAATATACGAATAGCTTTCTTTATACAAAAAAAACACATAAATTCAACACACAGAGTAAAGATCAGATAAAAATCCTAAGAGCTAGAACTAGCTATGGAAAAAGAAATGTTATGGTGGAAGGAGCGCAGTTCTATAACGAATTACCAATTAACATAACTAATATTAGAAATATTATTAAATTCAAATATGAATTAAAAAAACATATAATGGGTTTGAGTGCCTTGTGATGGTGTTGTCAATATTCTACGTACGTTATGTTTATTTATAGTTATTATTATTATTTTTTATCTCAATTAAGTGAATTTTTTGTAATTCTTTTTGAGCAAATAAATATCTTAAACCTTATTATCTTAGATCAGGGGTCGGCAGACTTATCAACCAGATGAGCCGAATATCATGTTTGTAGATTTTCCCATTCCTTCAGAGAGCCGCAACATGAACTTTATTGTACATATAACTTTACTATATACTATAATGAAAGTCTAATTTGCTTCAGTGAGTTGTAAGAAGAGCTAGATAATCCTATGGCAAGAGCTCGCAGTCTGCCGACCCCTGTCTTAGATCATACGTAGGTTTGTATTGAACACTTGGACTTGTCAAAAACACAATAACACTTAATAACATACAACGACTGTAATAGCGCCTTGTTCACGTCAACAATACCAACATAAATCAATCAATAACAAATATAAGGAGAAAGAAAACAAATGCGACCTTTAACCGTAAAAAAATAGAAAACAAAAGAAATTAGAATACTAACGAACGTAATAAAAGAACAAACAAATTGAAATATAGCAGAACTTTAGTTAATGCGCATAATTCCTTTAAAAAAATATAATAATTTGTTTAATCAAACCGTTTATTATTCTCGTTTAAAGCTTATGTAATTGAAAATCTTTTAGAGATTGTTTCATAATCTGTTACCGTTGTCACCGATAAGAAGTCAGATTAGATGTAATCTATTTTTACACTAACTGGATCATTCATTTCATCTCGTGCCTTTATTTCACTAAAATCTTTTTAATTATATTTATTCAGGCTTTATTTATTTGCTTAGACTAAATGTTATCTATGAACACTAATTATTTTATTAATTGTACATAATGGCGTATGACGATCGCGATGTTTGCGGATGTCACTACATTTAGAGAATCCTACAGGACCTTATTATATGTAGATATATTATTTACGCTAATCGCTTTTACTTGGCACCGGTTGTATGCCCAGAGTCTTATAGAATCTTGACCGCGATACCTTGATCATGTTTATATCGAAAAACCTCGTCTTAAGTGGTTCGTGGGAATTAATTAAATCTTACACAATTATTTGTTATTGATATTTTGTAGGCTGATGAACATAGGCTATAGAATATTTTCAATTGTTTTTTAAAGAAATATTACACACAGTGTGGAAGGCATTCTCTGTTGGCTGAAATATGAAACATCATTAAACTTCATAGTAAGTTTTAATGAATGTACAACGAGTTAGTTGATAATAATAAAACAATCGTATATAGTTATCTCATGAAAAAAAAAAACAATCATTTCCCCAACGGTTACTAAGATATGTACTCAATACAACAACGAAGAAACTAAACAAACAAACTATTCACAATAACAACATACAATCTCCTGTAAAATTACAATTATGTACCTTCTACCACGTTAATAGAACTTAGTAAAATACGTCTATACTTCAGTTCATATTTAGTTCAGCAAATCACCGATAGGTTCGCTATTTACGCCCCATGCAATAATAAGCAATTTACAGCGAACAGAAATCCAAATAACAGACAACGGAGAGACATTAAATATGTTAATTACCTTCACCCATTTTTAATTACAGTAATGCCCCGCTTTGCGCGAGTGATACGTTCCGGAAAAAACTGAAATTCCCGCGACTTTAGAGAAGTTGATGACTACATTATGTTTATACGCACTCTTTCGCATAATGCGGGGCAATTGAGCGCGAAATTTGAATTTTGCGTTATAGTGAAACATCGAATAACGGAGTCGCGTAAAGCGGGGTATTACTGTACATTGTATTTCATATATGTTATATCATTTTATAATGTTTTGTCTTGAGTTACATAGTTGTATTATAACTCTATTCATAGTTATTGCATTGTTAAATATTTTTATAACAATCTAACGTACACGTATAAATAGTTCAATATTTTAGTTTCGTCTCTTAGGCATTCAGAAATAACACTTGAACTTAGTTTGATCTGTGATCACCTAATCATTACTTAATGCATTTTATTCCATTTTATGCGTCAAAAATTATTTACTAATAAATAATAAATCTTTAAACACGACAACCATTAGACAGTAATCAAAATAAAATATTAATATGTTGCATATACTTATATATTAAATATCTAGTTTAAACATTAATTTGCATATATTAATAAGTAACTATTGAAACTCTTTCTTATAAATGCGTGTAACAGAACGTAATGACAATAAACAGTTGCAATGGATTATTATCATTGGTCAAAAATCACGTCAACAATTTTGAAGCATATAATTGGTCTATATTGTTTCGTACATCTGAGTGACATTTGGAGTTTTGAACTCTACTCAGTGAATCTATGCTTGTCCGTTATTTTTGAATACGGGCCTTAATATCTGCAATTATTCTACGCGAGCCATTATAAAGTGGTGTTCCGCGGAACCCTAGGGCTAAAATACTGCAAAAATACCTACCAAAGGGAGATTATAAGGTTACATCTAAATATTCCAACTAAATATTACATTGCAATACGATTATTCATAAATACATATAAATCAGTTTTTTATAATTATATTAAGGTTTTTTCCTTCGTCAAAAACAGTTTGAGAACCGCTATTCTACGCGATCCCCATAGAAGGGTAAGTCCACCCTCCGAAGTAATAAATTAGTATTTATTCTATTAATATATAATGTAATATATGTTTATGTATATATCAATTTGTTTATATATTTGTTTATACCCGCTATTCTCTTCTGCATTATTCTATCATAAAGTTAGTTGCTTGGAAGTGATAATTTATACATAACAACACAACCCAATTTTATTATTAATTGTTAAAATTATTTAGCGACACCCTATATAAGAAAAAAAGTCTCGTCACAAGAGGATAATGTGCAAAGAAGTACTCTTAAATTATCATAACAATATTAACTTATCTTTTATCTTATTTCATGTGTATTTATTTACAAGAATATTGACATTCCATTTATTTTACTAATAGATACGACACACTTGAAATTTCGTCACACATACACAATAACAAAAACGGCTTAAACGACAATATCAACTAGTCGCGCTTCTTGATCAGCTTTAACACAAGGTTTACGGACATTTTCTACATACCTATTCCTACTAAAACGCGTCAATTTGACGCATAAACGAATACATATAAAACATGTGGAAAGAATGTAATTTACGCTTCAATTTGAAAAAATATATATATATGTGATTCTAATTATGAAAGTTTTAAAAGTTTTTGGTAATTCTCTGATAAAAATTAAAATGCGTCAAATTGACGCGTCCCGTAAACCTAGTAATGAACGCAGTTTGTCCCATGCCTGAACTGATTGCTATTTATTTTCAGATATAACTAGGCTTAACATGTAGAAAAAAATAATAACTGAATACTCGATATCTTTGGCTTGGTAGTTTTTGACTGTCGTTTTTACTAACATCTTATAAATTCAAAATACTAGGAATTCTATGTATTTATTTGTTTGTATAATTTATTTATATTTGTTTTGGAAAAATAATAATAAAATTTCACTGTTGATTATATCATTTTATATAAATTTTAAACTACGCACAATCACAACATTGAAATTCTAAGAAAAAAATAACTATGAAGATATGAACTTTAAATTATATTTTGCGAATGTCGCTTAAGACGTTTTCAATTTTTCATCTCAAAATCTTAACATTTATTCTTAAAAACGATATTAAATGTGTTATATTAGTCACGTTTCTATAATTTAACATTAGAAGAGGTCAAGTGCGACCTGTTGTAGTTTGTATTTCAGAGGCATGCGCGTGCGCACAGAATATTGTGAAGGTTAATTTACCATTTCTTCGATTATATTTAAAATCAAACATTCCTAACAATTTATACAAACTAGACGGGAACAAAAAACACATGGGACGCTATAATTATTGACTAATTGGCTAAACTGTTAAGAATTGAGCGCTATCTTTCAAACATTTTATGCAAATATGTACATCGACCCGTGTGTTTCACAGTACCCCATTTGACTCTATGCGATAGAGTTGCCACAATCTTAATAATTAAAATCCAGATTTTACCGTTACTCTACTAACGAAACTTAATACCACATTTCTGGCTCCAAACCGCCAACTGAATCACCCAAAAATTAACCGGGATAGTGTGAACAGAAGTTTGCGGGTCAATTGCTAGTATAAAAATGTAAACAAAACATTGATTTAGATGTTGACAATGACGATTGTTACGATAAACTGAAGATCTATTCGCGATAAGCTCATCCCTACACTTATGATAAAATATGAGTAAATTTAAAAATAGACTTCCTACGCATTCGTTTTCTTAGAACGTACGGTTAAGTAAACGGTGCATATTGAAAAGTATCTCTTGTATTAAAAAATAGTAGGTCGATTTCCACAATTTAAAAACACTACTTGGATATTTACTACAGTTGAACCTGGATCAGCAACAATCCAAGGTACCCGAATATTATTCTCGCTATAGACATTTCTCACTTACGAAGATTTAAGAGTAGTTGCTCTCACTTAGAGGTAAATACAGTAATGCCCCGCTTTACGCGAGGGATACGTTCCGGAAAAAACTGAAATTCCCGCGACTATAGAAAAGTTGATGACTACATTATGTTTATACGCACTCTTTCGCGTAATGCGGGGCAATTGAGCGCAAATTATGAATTTCGCGTTATAGTGAAATCGCGCATAACGGAGTCGCGTAAAGCGAGGTATTACTGTAAAAGTCGAGGAACATGGTGTTCAAGTCGACTTGCGAGTTTCGAGATTACAATTGAAATACTATTGTAAATATTTTCGATGACAGAGGTCTAGAGTAAGAAACTCTCACTCATAGAGGTCTAGATATGCATTACTAGTACAAGTTTTGTATGTAACTATTTGTTGGCGATCGCAACCTCCTTTTGATTGTTATAAATTATATTAAATTTTATAAAAAATACGACTGTCAATATCAATCAGTCCTAATAAAAAACTGAAAAGCGAAAAGTAGATTTTTCTTTTGCGCGGACTCAAATATATAAATATATTGCGTAATAGCAGCAATACTATTCAAATTCTACAATCTTTATTGATTTATAAATAAAATGATGTCAAAACAATTAATTATTTGTCTTTACAACACCCCGTTAGGGCAAACAAACTATCTCTAAATATATATAACTCAAAGGTGACTGACTGACTGACATAGTGATCTATCAACGCACAGCCCAAACCACTGGACGGATCGGGCTGAAATTTGGCATGCAGGTAGATGTTATGGCGTAGGCATCCGCTAAGAAAGGATTTTGATCAATTCTACCCCCAAGGGGATAAAATAGGGGATGAAAATTTGTATAAATCTTCTTAGATTTTCGACTGATTGAACTGAAATTAAAGATTGGAGCTACTATGATGAAGACGTTTTTACACATGGTAAACAAAAATAAAGCCGCAAAAACTATACCTAATTAATAATAATACTTCTTAACGGGAGCGAAGCCGCGGGCAACAGCTAGTTACTATATAAAACTATTGACAAAAATATTTAAAATGTTATAAATTGATTACACATATTACTATTTACGATTTCGAGTTATTAAAATATATGATGTAAAAACACCGATCGTAAACGAACATTCCTCTGGTATTATATTAATTTATCAATATATATGTAGGTGTCCTAAACCTAAAACCTTCCCAGACTTACTGTTAAATGACGTGCTATTGAACTGGCAGCGGCAGAGCAAATATTTGACCTTTAATAAAATACTAATTAGGCTCCTTATTTTGAGTTGCACCGCTAATTACGATAAACGAATATGAAACACGCTTTTGTATAGTAATTAGTGAATCCTCGATAAATGTCATCATAAATGCATATACATATGTGTGTATATGCATATGGATGTATCTACTTCAATGTTTATCTTTGAAAGGAATAATATGATGTATTTTTAAACTATTAGGATTTTAAGGTTAACGCACCATATTGATCGACAGACTAGTTGACGACGGACAACGTGTTAAAGCTAAATTCCTACAGATATTAATTTAATTATATAAGTTTTTATAATAAATAAATAAATAAAATTTCAACATAGGCGAGCTTAATGCCGTCGGTATTATCTACCAGCTAACCTTTGTCGGTGTGATGAGTGATATTAGTTGCAATAAAAAGAAAATAATAACTAAATCTACACAATACATACATATTTATGAAGAAAAGTTATACGTTTTACATATAAAAAGAACGAAAAATTAATTTTCACCTAATAAATTAGACTCTTATAACTCACTTTTAGAAACACAGAGTTAGATAGACACAACTCTTCTATCTCGTTTAAACGCATCATTACCCTCATACAAACTCTAAAATCGTGTGCATAATTTATTCGTTCGAGACTCGCGTGGCGAACTCAATTTCTTATTAATTAAAATTATACAGTTCATATTAATATTAACGCAATTAACTACCAATTTATTAAAATTGAAAGTCGTATTGTAATAACAAATGACAATCAATAAGATCTAGATCACGCAACTATAACATAATGTTACGTATAAATAAATAATAGGAGCAATTGGAAAGACAGACTCGCTATCGTATAAGCCGGCCATTCTCAAAGTGTGTTCCGCGGAACCCTAGGGCTATAATACTGCAAAAAATACCTGCCAAAGGGAGATTATAAGGTTACATCTAAATATTCCAACTAAATATTACGTAATATTACATTGCAATATAATATATTCATAATTACATATAAATCAATTTTTTATAATTATATTAAAAAGTTTGAGAACCGCTGGTATAAGCAATACTGTGTCAGTCATAGAAAGACCTTAATCGGATTCAATATGGCTTTTTATTATTATTATTATTTTAATTGGGGCTTTTATCTGACTAGACATATCAGCCCCATCGTGCTTTACCTAAATCTATAAAACATAAAATTAAAGGAGAGGGAGCCACTGATGAATCATCTTGCAGAAATCCCAACACACATCCGATGCCAGTTCAGCCAGAATGGTCCAGTCCGCAGTTCGTAAACACTCCGTTAACAAATACTGCACGTCCACCACAAATATATATAATGTATTTATTATATTATATTATCAGAGATTCCCTTCCACCATTTCTACCTAATTTAGTGTGCGCAATTTATATAGTTATTCAGGTTGTTGATAGGTCCCACAGGACAGTGTGGGAACCATCGGTAAATTCTTTATGTATAAAGTGTGAATAAATTATTATTATTATAATAAAAATCGATTTTTGTATTGCAAACAAACTTTTAAAGTTACGATTGTACATGAACTTAAAATAATCCAGTTTAATGCATACAAAAATATAATAACATCAAATCAAGTGTAAACAAATCGATTATTTTGATCGATCTTAATTTTAAGCGTGCCTTACAAACAGTGTATAACGTTTAAAGAAATTTAACAACCGCAACTAATTTGTCTTCAGTCGTTGAAGCGAAGCCGAAGCGACCGCACGTATCCTGATGATGCCACGTGAAGTGGCGAAACGCGTCGAGACAAATTACTGAACGTTGTAGCGGGAATTATAAGCAAAATAATTTTGAATAATTTCCTTTAATATGGATTTCCGCAAAGTAACGCCTGAAACAACTAATTATAACCGCAACTAATGCAAGTACTAAGTTTGAGCGTTCTTTTGTAATATCACAGATGTTGACATTCTAGATACAATTTTAATGCTAATTTAACATCAAGTCGCTGTATGTAACCAATCCATACATATATAGTTCGACCCATAACGTATAAACCAACGGTTATTGACACGAAAGAAAGTTGCGCTTTCTATGATTTCACATAAGAAAACATTTACATATAAAAATCAGTGTAAATTACATCAGTAAATAAAAAACTAATTTAAAAAAAAAAACCACAAAATTCTATGAAATTAACAAGTATGTAACGGTATGTAAAATAATAATAATAAATGCTTTACTGATTTAAATATACTAATACAATTGAACACATATGATACATAAATTTAGAACAATTAGCGATCTTATCACTAAAAGTAATTTCTTTCAAATAACCAATCATCATAGGAGAAGCAGTGTTAGTATCGGGCAATGCAATTTAGAAAGACTCTTTTTTATAATCAAGATATAAATATAATATAATAAATAAAATACATAAATATGAGTAAACTAAATACATAATGAACATACATACACATGCAATTTAATATTCGCATTAAACAATGGTAAATAAATAATTAGTTTCTTTGTCAAATAAATCTTCTTACTAACCAGTTTGAGCATTAAAAAAAAGTTGAATTTTAATAAAGAAAAAAAAGCAAACAAAAATCTCAACGTCCTTATTAAAACTACATTCGAATTAATCAATACAGTGAAAAACAAAATCGACGTATTTGTATAGTTTAAAAAAAGAACAAACCTGTTAATAGAATACATATGAAACACTATATCAACAAATGTAAA
>JAPWLS010002496.1:0-12489 GCA_028551675.1 Tineola bisselliella
AACAATATTGGCGTTCTTTTATAGACGTAGATTGTAAATTGGAATGTAAAAACACAAGCAATTAACAATAAATTGAAGATTCAATTAGTAATTGTGTAATTAAGTTGTTCTCTCGGGCCGATGTTAATTTAATTATTTTATCTCTACGTGGAAATGCTTACTTTTTACTTACAATTAAATTTTATTGAACACATGTTGTTTAATGTTCTATGAATTAAATTACGATGCACATTTGAGTATTTATTTGATGTAAGAACCCAATCAAATTGTAATGTAGGTAATTATTGAATTATACAGAATAGTTTTTTAACACTAGATTTACGTACGTTTTCTATATACCTACTTCTACTAAAACGCGTCAATTTGACGCATATCCTAGAGATAGGTATACCACATAGACAGTTCAGTAATTCAACACTTTTAAAGAAAATAGACTTCAATTTATATTTCCCTCGATCAATGAATAAAAGTCATACAAAGAGATAAAATAAAAATTTAAACAGTTTTTGGTAATTCTCTGATAAAAGTCAAAATGCGTCAAATTGACGCGTCCCGTAAACTTAGTGTTAAATTGTAAGATGAGTCCATGTTTGCACTATTCATGACTGAAAAGAATCCGCGTTACAGTGGTAGATAGCGATTTCAGAAAGGCATATGACAGGAAGAAATAACATATCGTTAATCATAGCCTATATTAGGTACATATTACACAACAAAATAATAAGTACATTTTCATTTAATTTAAATAATTTAATACAATTAATGCAAATAAAGTTAGTACCTATATATTTAGTATTTAGAAATATATTTCAAATAAACTAAATATTTATATAATTACGATAATGTCGACTTTCACTAAACTACTTAATTAAAACTTGTCTAAGTTAAGTCATCAATAAATCAGGCATGTAATATTCACGTCACATACTAAAGCTCCTCGTAAAATGATTTAGAAGTCACTTTAGATTGTTGGTGGAAACGGCCGTAATTCTCTTATAACTTTATTATTTTATAAAAACTCAACTAAAAACAATCGTTAATCTTAGTTTTAATTATAATCCATTTCCGTGTTTATCGCAACGAGAAAAAATATTTTATTAAATTGCTCAGATTTAAAATAATTCTTATAAATTACACTAGATCCCAAGCAAGTGTAGTAATAATTAATAAGAAAAATATTTAAAAATAATATATTAATTGGAATGCTGGGAACCATACGTCGCGGCCAAAGCACGCTCGATGCCAATCGTAAAAACTGCGCGCCCCGCCCTGCTCTGTAATGCACTGTGATTCAAATACAACAGTTACTGATAAAAGATATATTAAAACTTTTTAAAATAATACTTGTACAATAGTTCGCTGGGTCATGTATTTAAGCTTAAAGTGATAGAAAAAGCTATAAGGAGTTGTTATCGACTCAACCAACTGAAATGGGGTATTTTATTACTATTTTTGAGAGTAATCTAGTCGCTTAGAAGTAGTCAGAGTGTAAAAAGAAGTACTATAATCAATGAGCGCTTTTGGACAGCACACTAAGCTTAACATACACAATAAAAATATTATTATTTTGTACAACAGCCGTTACCATTTTTTTTCTTTAAATATAATTTTGCCCACGAGTAGAACGTAAGTGAACCACGGTGCGTCGGCAACGTCGGCCAATTACATAAAAGCGTTTCATTTGCCGCGCAAAGTGTTATTGTGTGACCCCAACGAGATACCATCGCGACCGCTTGAACAAAACAATATTAATTAATGCCCAGCATTTCTCATCTCGACTTCATCTTTTAGACCAAAGGAAAATAAAATATATCAAGAAAATGATGGTGATCACCTAACAATTGAGATCCAATCATCATTCAGTTCACCTGAAATTCCAAGTTCTATAAATCACCAATCTGTTAATTTTAACTGTTAAATTCATCATTACCCTATAAAAAAGTAGTAAGTAAAAGTAGATTCTTTAAAACTATTGAACAACAGTCTTGATAAGTTTAGCTGCAATAGCTGCTACGCTTTGAAACGCAAAACTATCAGTAAACCGCATAAAGTCTTTTAAATTACTTAAATCTTGTTCGTGAATAACCTATCTCAAAATAGTACCAAGAAAGTTCTGAATACCTACTATATACATACTTGGCGTAAAATGACAGAAAATAAAAGAATAAGCCTTGACTTGCTTTGAAAGCCAAGCTTGCCGGGTGTATTATGCCCTGTTAACCTAAGCATAATGGAGACAACATATTTTGTTGGTGGTCTGTTGTAGCATGAGCGGAGATGATTGCTGAAAAATTACTTCAAGCTGGTGGTTTAATTACAATACAATACAATTTGAGAAGATGCTTTGGGAAAGGGATCTTAACAAGCTATTGTTCGAAATTCGAATACTAGACTCTATCAGAAGAAAAATATGTATTACGATAATACGATATGGATATTTAAAAACTGATTCCGAAGTACTTGACAGCAGTACTGTACCCGTAGTGTAAGCGTAGGAACAAAGCAAGTTATAAAAACTGGATGGAAATTAAATTTGCAAGCCTCCAAGCTCGTCGGACAATCGTTGGGATTTATCAAAATAATAAGCCGTCAAAATGTGTTTTTTAATAGTTTGTTAAGCGTTGTGCCCATAGAATAATAAGAACAGCCCGGTAATAACAATAACAATGAAAAATAATAACCGGTAGGTGTGGCAGCTGATTCGTTCGGATACCCTTTAAGTGTAAAATACGATTTAAAAAAAATCTTTTAAATAACATGTTTTTAAATAACTTATATTTTCTTTGTGATTTGTTACTTTTGCAGTTTGCTATTGTGTTTATTTAGATTTACTATATAAATATATATACAGTCTAAACCCCATGTAACGTCACTCGATTTAACGACAAACTCCCTAAAGCGTCGAAATCACTTGGCTTTACTTGGTTTAGCTTGTCTTTCATACAGTGATATGTTACACTAGTTCAAATAAAATTGTTTTTATGTAATTATTAACATTAGTCTGAGATAAACTTTTTCTTATTCAGATTTTTCTTCTCCATTTAACAACTCTTTATGTACTATAAAATGCACAGTCCCTTCAGTATAATAATTGACCCTTTGAGAATAATGTGACTGTTATTTACTTTTTGTTCTGAATGAAAATACAGTTTTTTTTTGATTAATTATTTTATATACAGGCTACGATTGGCGAGTTTCTTGTGGTATTCTTCTTGTCATACGCCTTTCCGAAGCCATTATAGATTCTGACGATGAGCAAGCGCACGCCTTTAGTGCCTATGCTAATAAACGATTTTCATTTCATTTCATTTCATTTCATTTCAGTGTCGTTATATATGTAGAGTTTAACTGTATATATTACATTTGCTAAATCAATTCTAACTTAAGACACGTGATAAAATACCGTAGTTATTTCTTTATTCAATAAAATAATTATATAAAAGAAAAAGGATTGAAATACCGCCCCTTAATTGTTATTGAATTTTTATACGAAATCGCGTTTCGAGAGTAACTAA
This sequence comes from Tineola bisselliella, assembly GCA_028551675.1. Taxonomy (NCBI): domain Eukaryota; kingdom Metazoa; phylum Arthropoda; class Insecta; order Lepidoptera; family Tineidae; genus Tineola; species Tineola bisselliella. The sequence goes on from JAPWLS010002496.1 coordinate 3,516, forward strand.
CCTTCGCAAAAGTTGTTAAACTGGATGTTTTCATAAAATTTTATGTGACTTAAATTCTTTTTTCTGCTTTAGGGAAAGTTCTTATCCCGTTTTCTCAGTACTTTCTGCAGGATGATGCATTTCGTAGTCATATTAACACTAGATTTACCAGACCAGTCAAAATGACTGGTCTTGCAAGATCAAATTAAAATTCCTACTGCATCTAACATTTTCTTTAATTCTTCTAATCTTCTTTAATCTATAACAGAAATTAGTTTTATGAATTATATATTATTTTACATATATTTGTAATAAATATATACTTTTTTTGGTTTTGGTAGAAATAGGTATATTTAAGCTAGTAAATCTAGTGTTAAATATGTTTTAAGCAGAAGGGTTTCAATGACACAATTTATTATTATTATTATTTATTTACTTTTAGTAATTGGACTCCAATAGAGCGCTTGTACTCGTCAAAATAAATATAAATGAAATAAACTTAATTATCAATTTGATTTAGCTGCTGTATACTGGTATTGTCCACATACTAATGTCATAATAATATATAATAAATCGACTATGATGTAGAATAGCTGCTGTATAGGGGCATTTTAAACATAAAATAACATTGATTATGTCCAATCTTTTTATCTATAAGATATTCATCTAACGTGTAATATGATTTTTGAATAAGTGAAAACAAGTCATTTGTTGTTTCTTTATCGAATTCAAAACGAAATCACAAGGACATGACTATATATTTCGTTTTAATTTAATTTTATTAATGAATAATGATCTCAAACTCTATTGTACGAATATTGGACACAAAACCAACACTAACCAACTCTTTTTATATAGGTATTAGTAAATAATCAAAGCAGACTCTTATAAATTGGTACGCTAACCACAACACCATAGTGACTAAGTTACCAGTGCTAAATATACAGAAATAAACAATAAAAAAAACTACTGAAACACCTTCAATTAGTGTAAAACGTTGATAAACAAGCTATGATTACATAATAACTGATCATAAAGCCAAAGGCACTGCCTCCGATTATAGTTTTCAAGAATAATTGTTAAAATCGATCATTTCAATTCCAATATAGCACATATGGCACGAAATAAATGTGAGGGGCGTTATTGGTCGTGCGCAAGAGTCGGCATCGGTCGATCTGGACGAACGCAGGCGGCGTGAGTGCCGCGATGCAACCACGGATACCGCTGAAGACACAGTCTTTGAAATTATATGAAGTGGGTACAATACGCATTTTTATTTACATATTATTATATATGGAAGGTCTTTAATAAATATTTACGTTGACAATTAATTAGTTCTAATTTCTTGTATTGATGTCAGAGGATATTCACGGAGATTAGACGTCGGATTGAAGTGATGAAGCGACTGAGAGTCTTTAAATTGAATGAATCAATCTGCTAATGATCTAAGACTTGAATTATGTCGTTTACTAGAAATTTGCAACCATCGTGGTCCAGGTTTTACTACCCATAGCGACCGAGGCTCAGTCTCTGTAAGTCAGCGATTAGAGGAGATCCTATTAATCCCATAGAGACTTAAAAAACATTTCCAGATATATTGTTATTTAATTTAAAATAAATTAATTTTAATAATAATTTGTAATAAATTAATCAATAGCACGTGACGTAGACGTAATGTATGAAATGCATGTAAACGTTTGAATATTTTTACAAATGAACGCTTTCACAGAAAGTGTAAATCAGCTATTAGGCTAATTGAATTAAGCTAAAGTTTCAATTAAGCAACTGTCTCTACTATTATTGACTTGACATCGTCTAGATTGACAGGTCCGATGCCGGCTAGCAATGGTGGTAATAATAACTCTATATGTGTCTATAATTTATAACAACCAATAATAATGTGTGCAATATCGGGAGGGTAATTTCTCAAATACACACCTTGCCTTGCGGGTCGGTTATCTCAAAACAAATTAAATAGCTCTTCGGACGGTGTGTCCAGCCTTAGTCAGAGAACAATCGAGCCGGTTGCCATGGTTACGGACTGTTATTAAAAGATAAACGGGTTGCTCTTTGCTGGGCAATAGATCATCGGTCAGGTAGGCTATTATATTACTGCAAGGAGTGCTTTTGAATTGTTTAAAACAAGAGCTTTTTTGATGATGACTTAAAAACTTGAAAATATTACAATAAAAAACCATAAATACGTTTTAAATTAAATGAAACATTAAAAAATATAATTTATTTACAACGTCTAAATTAAAATTACATTTTAAGAGATTAACTCGAATAAGAAAAAAAGTTATTTACAGACGGCAGCCTCATGGGAAACTACCTACCGGTAATTAATTATGACCCAAAATCAATTTGTTAAACATCAGACCGACGAATTTAATTATCTTGCCAAAACAAAAATGTATATTAATCCCCAAGTTTATATACCTACATTCTAGTCTGATTTGGGTTATAGACTTGTTTTATATGTTTATAGTGACAAAAGTGGAAGAAATGTGATTAAGTAAAGCAATTATGTTTTTATAAATAAACATTGTGTTTACAATAATTAATGCATCCAAAAGTGTATACAAGTCAATCGAAAAACTTTAAGAAGTCGCTGCAAATGTGCTAATTCCTTTTTTAAATTATACTCTGCGTGTCGGATTTGATTCCACCTTGTGGTAAATTGAAAAGGACGAGCTTTGCTCTCAGAGATGGTTATAATAAATTTACAAAATAATAATAATTCATAAATAATAATCGTTCTCGTATTAAAATAAAAAAATATATACGTCCAAATAATAAAGGATTTTCGGCACATGTTAGGCGTTCACAGTGTACGATTTTTTTTAACAATTTAAATTCTGACGTTTTCTGCTATAATAAATTAAATGAATTATGTGCGGTTTACTCGTTATTGAAGTGAAACTTCTTTAGAATCGTTGTGATTTCAAACCTGATGCAACGGAAAAAACGACAGGTAAACATCTGACGTTTCGCGCGCGAATTTCAAAATTTGTTTTTGCGATATCTCGACAACCGATGACGTCAGCGCGACCGCGTAAAGGGTTATTCTGATCGAAATTTGGAGGCCTATTCGATTTTTGTATTAAAAAATTTTTTTTTGTTTTTTTTTTTAAATTTTTTTTTTATGATTTTGGATGGCGAGAGGGGGTGTGGAGGGGAAGGGGGGGGGGGGGGAAATCGGCGGCGGCTCGCGCCGACCTTCGGTCGACGCTCGATTTATGGCTATATGTCTTACGTGGATCGCGATTTTTGGTGGATATCGGCGGCTCGCGCCGACCTTCGGTCGACGCTCGCCTTTATGACTATATCCCTTAAGTGGATCGCGATTTTTGATACAAGGGTGAGAGGGCTGTATATACGAAAGTAAACGTCCGATATAGTTCGTGTAAACGACAATCTTGGTCAGAATCATAAGCTCTTTCAAGATCTGAAAAAATTTTTCAGGATTTTTTTCAGGAACCGAAATTTTTTTTCCGTATTCTATTTTAAAAAACTAATCTATGTAAAAGTCAAGAGGCCGTTCGCGGCCGGCTCCGAAGGCACCCCACTAAAAAAAAATGAAAATAAAATTAAAATATGGAACTTGAGCAATAAATTATGTAACATATGTTAAATAAAATATCTTTTAAAATTAATCAAAATACTTTCATTTTTAAACGAATAAACTTTGTAATTATCCTACCCTTGGTATATATATTCATCTCATTCTTTTCTCGATTTACTGAAGTTTCACTTCTATCGTGTGTGAATCGCACACACACCTTTTTTTTTTTTTTAAATTGTATTCCGCATAAAATTGATTAATTTAAATAAGAAATATATCGTTGGATAATAATAACAATATAGTTTATTTGGTGTTTGTCTTTTAATATTATTAATACCGTCTCAGGGGGGCTACTCAGGCATATCCGAAGATTCATGATGCGGCCGTCACGAAAGAAGCTTATATGAATTTTGACATATAAGCCCGCAATTGTCCTGCTAAACGCCAGTAAAATAAACATTGAGTGGCCTATCCGTCGTGACGTCGTTGTCAAATCCGTAATTTCATGAATAATTATGGGCTTGTAAGTGTTCTTAAGTAGGAAACGTCCGTATTTTCGCCTGAGTAGCCCCCAGGTTTGATTTCCGATCAAAACATTTGTCTTGGGTCTGACTGTTGTAACATGTTTGTGTTGTCCTTGGCTTGATATCCACAGTACAGTGGGCTTATCACGAATTTAGTCTGGCTTTCGAATCGAGCTGTCACAAGTAAAACGGATCCGTTAGCAATCGGGATCATGAATTTTTACTAACGACTAACGAGCACCAGCAATCTACCAAATGAACGAAAGATCGAGACGTTCGAAAATTAACAAAAAGTATCCAAAATATTGTAGTTCCAAATCCGCACGCGGTGGCGCTGCTCAAATTTCCATACAAATCGCTTGAAGCGAACTCGGTTCGAAAGCCAGACTAAAATTCGTGATAAGCCCACAGAGTATTTACTACTATTTACTATAGTTATTATTATTGAAATATGAACTAAAAGTATGTAAGTAAGATTTAGTTAAAAGTATAACATACACTATACTACATAATGCAGTTTGTTTGCTCTTTAAATAAAACTCCACCGTGTGGTCATTGTTGTCGGAACATAAAATTGTTTTTTGGTCGAACAGCTATAATTAGGGTATACGTTATGTTTTTGTTTGGCCCACATTCTCTGGATCCACTAATTTTTATCATTTTTTGCCGCTCCTTTTGTAGTCGTTAATATGATTACACTGTTCGGATGATGGCTTCATACGTGTTCTACGTTATAACTTAATTTGCTTGAGTTAGTTTTTTTGGACTTCCTGAGAGCGTCTGTCGTCCGTTTTTTGTGTTAGGTCGTTAGGCGGGAGGTGATTGAATATGATGGTGAGGAAATTGTGAGCTTATTTGAACTTATAATAATGGAATGAGATCACGTACGAGATGTTTGTAACATTTAAATATATGGTTAGTCTTAGATTTGTAAATATTTTACCGCTGCCTTAATATATATAATTATTTATTATATAGTAGGTATACTATATATGTATATTGTACAGGGGTTTTAGTACCGATTTTAATTTAAAAAAGCAACTAGTAGTGTGTAGCATTTTTGAAGACAAAAATTGTTTTGTATTCATTTACGTTATTAAAAAAAAGCATAAAATTTTCCACGCGAAAACCCAAGAAAACGACCACAATTTAGTTTCATCCGGCGATTGTAATGTAACACGCGTAAAATTAATTAAACATTCAAAGGTCCTCACGTGAAGACGATTAGGGCCCCCGGTTTAGCGCGTTAATGCCCCCCCTCCGCCCTCTGCCCGACATCTTAATCTCACCTTTTGACGGGCAAATTGTATGCGGCCGCCGGACGTGAAAATTATTGCACCTACAGCCTGTAATGGTATAAACAATGTACTTTCTTTACCGTTTTAAATAGCTATATTATGTTTCTGTTTTCGGGAAATGAAATGAACGAATTGGTTTGTTTATAATATATTTGCACGAGTGATCTTTTATAGTTTATAATAGTAATCAATCAAATCAAGTAAGTAGTTCGATTGGACATCGAATACGTGATCTTATAGTTCCACAACTTTTATTTATAATTGCTTTCTACGATAATATAAACGTATGAATTAAAAATTATTTGAGGTTAGTTATTATCAATTCACCTAATTTAAAAGGCTTTATAGGCAATCGTGTTTGTTTTGATTATTATTCCCGTTTATTGGGAACAAATCAAATGACAAATCACGCAACAAGGTTAATGTTACCAAGATTATAGGTTTGGATAATTATTCAATGTATCATATGCGTTCTAGCAATCACGTTGGGCAATTTACCACACGTTACCTTACCCTTCGTCCTACGTGCATGTTTTTTGTTTACATACAGTTTTGAAGAGTAAATGCAAAATAAAAGTGTGCTCTATCGGTGTATGTGGAAGTCCTTACGCAGAGCTCTCGGTTTGATTTTCGATTTATATATACATATATAATGAAATATTTTAGGTAGGCATTTGTTTAATATGTTCCTGTCGTTCTTGTCCTAATGTCATACACAGGGATATATTCCACTTTCCTTCTTGGCAAGAGCATTTTAGTGTGTCATGTTCTGTTAATTTACAAAAAGGATGTAATATCAAAAATGTTGATTTAGTGTTAATTATTTGTATCAAATAACAAATGAAAACAGATACCAAGTTTAGTAAATTCGAATATAACTTAACTCTTTAAAAGACTTAAATAGACTTGTATTATACAAAGAGCCGACTTATAAATTTTTACATTCCTTTTCACGAGAAACATAAAATTAGAAGAATCAATATATCTATTGTTGAAAACCGAATAAAAAATCGTACACTCATTTCAAATTAATTAGTTTTACATTATGTTATTACAATGCCCACTTAGGACGTATTTACATACAAAAAATTGATTTCATTCCAATCAATCAAATTGTTCATACGAAATTCACACCCACATCAAAATATTACACGTAGCTGTTATAGTGTAATAACTGGACGGCAATAATGTGTGCACGCCCTATTATTAGTGATGTACTTTATAAGTAGGCATTGTTATCGAATAACTTTGTCGACAATTTACTTCTGTAGGTCGTTATATGTCGATATATTATTTTTATATTATTCGAATTTTAGGTTTAGTGTCAATAATGTTTACGTTAGGTTCTTTTATTTATAGTAGCATGGTATATGACTCTCTGGAAACAACTGCTACTGTAGGTCTCGAGGAGAAGAAGAGAAGAAGATGTGACTTTCATATTGAAAAGGCTACTTCAAAGATGGTCCCAAAACCTAATTTACGGTTTAAAATATTAATTTTACGTAAGGACAAAGCGATTATACTTGTAGAAATAAAAAAAGAAAGAATGGAACAATTAAAAAAGGAACCTTTCTGTCTCATTTCTAATCTTAAAAAATTGATATTTATTACAAAAAACTGTTGTAATTATTGTGTACGATAAACTGCCCCTACATATGGTATCCCATATGATAAAGATGTTATCCGATATTACAAATTATAGTTACTAAAATATAGCCCCACCGTAAAAATACAATAACTGTCGTCTCCGATAGTTCATCGATTACAGACACATGAAGACATGATCGTGATTACTTGTACACTCATTTCGACTTATATTTACGTCCCATAACGTTCATGTGTGGGTCACACGGGCACAAATTTACACTATTTTTTTAATTGTACATAAATATGGATTAAATTGTTTTATTTGATAATTTTTATTTTTAAATCCCTATATAAAGGTATTCGTTATGTGCCCGTGTGACCCAAACATGGTTTAAGGTTTTTTTAATGGAATTTTAACATTATCATATTTATAATTTATTATTAATTAATTAATATTTGTTTTAACTAGAAATCGAACCCAGGAGCATAATAAGTCCTCAAAAGTCGGGCAATAAGGAGAAAATATCGGATCGGTTGGTCGCAGCGAATGACCTAGTGATTATAGTTCGTAAATCTAAATCAATTGAGAGCGGTGAGCGGCGCCGAATAGCTCGTTAAATAATTATTGCTGAACGCTTTGTATGTTAATTTTTTAAATTGACCTCGGTTTATGTAAAATTGATTTTTTGGTCCGCTCTCTGATTACTCGTGGACATTGAAAGTTTGCGTTTTAATTTAAATTGTAATGTAATTCGTGTTCTTTATATTTAAATGATAGGTGAAGGCTTTTTATATATGTAAATACATACATATTATATATAGGTGTACATACTTTGAATTTATAATAAAGAATAATGATGACAGTTTAATATCATAAGTAGAAGTACTATATAATGGCGCGTTTACATAGGTTGTTTTGTTAGTTACCGCATGCGGGAAGCGGAAGATTTCTGAAACGTATGCTATACGTCGCTCAATAAGCGATTTAAAATATTCATAAACAAAAGAGCGTTATTGTTTACATTTAAAAATGGAACAAAAAGGAAAAACTTAGTATGACTAGTAAACTTGATATGACATATAACACACTTCTGAAGACTACTATATTTAACTGCACTTTGTAGTTACTTACTTGTAGTTACTTTGTTTTGTATCTGCCTGTGCCTTGTAACTATATTATAGTGGGTATAATGAATATTGCATCAATAACTCGAACCCTTTAGGCAATTGTCGCATTTGAACCATAATCTAGGACAAATACAATTTTATCTCTTTATGAAGAAAACTCACGCCTATGTTAATATACCCCCACTTTGTTACTTAGAAATGACTTTGCTACACGCCATTACTAATAAGCGAAATGGATTTGACTTTATTATGAAGGTAATAGAGTTTAAAATGAATGAGGAAAGTTATTATGTGTAGGCTCAATTGTGTTGTTGTTACAGTTTAGTCGTCATAAGCTCTAAGTGTAGTGATTTAGTTGGCACTGGCAGATAGACGAGGGCGTGGCCGAGCATGGCTCAACTATATCTGCCAGCTATAACCTGATAATGCCACAGATTTAATTATTAAAAGACAATTTTATACTTTTTAATTAATTACAAATTTTAATTCCGGTCCATGCCGAAAATATTTCTATACTATAAATATGATATTTTTAAATAACAATTTTTATAAAGCTAATTAAGTAAAAATATTTATATATTTAATTATTCTACACGTAATTTAGTTTTAAGTACTAATTTAGTATTTAGTTATTTAAGTTAGTAAAACCCATTCGTATACAAATTGTCGAGTTTAAAAAGTACTAGATCTATGTTTAATGTAATTTGCACTATTACGGGAGATAATGGCCGACGCGACGCACTGATTTATTTATTAATATTATTAGCCTATGTACAGACACCCGAGCAGTATCTAATTTAGTCCGAGTGTTGCTTTTATTTTAATATGAGTATTTTGTGTATAAATGCCCTTGAAATAATGTTATTGAGGTATCGTAAAATGAAAAATTATTG
>JAPWLS010000431.1:0-101695 GCA_028551675.1 Tineola bisselliella
TACATACAATGAATGTTTCCTAACCTCAAAAGTTCAAATAGTTTTATACTGCATATATAATAATGACAGAAGAAAATAAAAATAAATATAGAAAAATTCCAAACAGTTGAAACTATAGTAAGAATCTTTTTTTTTAATAAAAGGTGTCCTATGTGACTTCTAGTAGCTCCAAAAATATGTGTACAAAGTTTCATGATGATTGGTTAAGTAATTGTTGCATGAGAACGTAACTAACAAACTCACATTCACATTTATAACAAAGGGATAGGACGATATTACATGACTCTATATATAATGTTAAAGTTAGAATTAATGAAAATAATAAATCATAGTAAGTAAGCCAAGTAAAACATGTTCGCAAATAATCTCAGACAATTGCAACAAATTCCAGGTAAAGCATTTTTTATAAACTCTTGAATTCAAACGTTATTCGGTCGAAAGAAACATTAGTAACTGAAATCACCGAAACCGAGTGCACTACGTAACAGGGGGGCTACTCAGGCGCACTAACTTCGGACGAACATACGGGCGTTTCCTACTCAATTATTATTCACGTAATTACGGATTTGACAGCGAGTTCACGATGGATAGGCCATTCAGGGCTTATTTTATACTAGCTTTTGCCAGCGGCTTCGCTCGCGTTAAGGAGTATTATTATTAATTAGGTTTAGTTTGTGTGGCTTTACTTTTGTTTAACGTGTGTTAAGTAGTTATCACCATTCCTGTCGTGGGTCATAATTGAAAACTTGCTCCAGTTATTAACCACATATCTGTCAATTTTTAATTTCAGTTCAATCAGTCGAAAATCTAATAAGATTTATACAAACTTTCATCCCCTATTTTATCCCCTTAGGGGTGGAATTGATCAAAATCCTTTCTTAGCGGATGCCTACGTCATAACATCTACCTGCATGCCAAATTTCAGCCCGATCCGTCCAGTGGTTTGGGCTGTGCGTTGATAGATCACTAAGTCAGTCACCTTTGAGTTTTATATATATACTAGCTTTTGCCAGCGGCTTCGCTCGCGTTAAGAAGTATTATTATTAATTAGGTATAGTTTCTGCGGCTTTATTTTTGTTTAGCGTGTGTAAAAACGTCTTCATCATAGTAGCTCCAATCTTTAATTTCAGTTCAATCAGTCGAAAATCTAATAAGATTTATACAAACTTTCATCCCCTATTTTATCCCCTTGGGGGCAGAATTGATCAAAATCCTTTCTTAGCGGATGCCTACGTCATAATATCTACCTGCATGCCAAATTTCAGCCCGATCCGTCCAGTGGTTTGGGCTGTGCGTTGATAGATCACTAAGTCAGTCAGTCAGTCAGTCACCTTTGAGTTTTATATATATAGATAGATATATGTCAAAATAGACGTAAGTTACAGAGGTGACGGCCGCATCACGAAACTTCGGATATGCCTGAGTAGCCCCCCAGACTTCATAAATAAGTCTTTCATCTTATAATGCATAAAATATAACAGCGTGAAAATTTCAAAGCAAAAACACCAAAATGAGTGATTACATTTTAAAATTTATTAAACACGAGCGCTGGGGCCGTTTCCACCAAAATGTCACGGGATGAGATGTAATTTTATTCCTAGTATAATCAGGCATACTAAACGCCCATATATTTATTATAATCATAAATCTGTCTGCATGCTCGGAGGTGATGCGCCTAACCACAAACGAATAGAGTGCACTGCTCCGATATTAAAATCCAACAAGCCAAACTCAACTATACGCCGACTGCCATAAGAACCCAAGTCCCACGTTAAGTACGACACCATGCGTCACTACATTTCGTGATACATTAATCTATAATACTGCAACTTTAAACTATAAAACAACGACCAGAAGAACCAGTTTTATATACCGATCAAATTTTCTCGTAAATTTTATAACTTAAACTCGACTCCGGGAATATAGCCTGTAATCCGATCGTTTTAGGGGTTACTTTCACGTGGGTTTCAGTTGTGTTTTATGATGTTTTCGTTACGTGATAGCAGAAAATTGACCCCAGCTATATCGTACTAGCAAATATTTGCCCGACGGACGCGGGTGCAGGCGTGAACCAGCGCGAGAACCTATTCAAAACAAAAAATATATACAAATATATATACATTTTTTTCATTTCCCAATTAAAACCCACAAATATACATAACTATATATTTCGTTTGAAGTTGATATATTATTTGCACTGTACATATATTTACTATACACAAAGCCCTAGTTGCAATTAAAAAAGAAAAAACAATTGAAAAACTCTTCGACTGTATTGTATAACGAAGTATGTGGTTATATAGCACAAAACAATTTATACAACTAAATGATTTAGTGATTGATATTGAAACTATTTTATATATATTTAATATACTAAGATAGCAAGCCAAAGGAAACTGGCATTAAAACACGGAAATACGTCCTACCACGGAGAGTACTAGTAACAAACCGCATTGGTCCGTTCGGCTAATAATAATTTAAATAATAGTAAAAACGTGTTTGTGCATGTACAAAAAAAAAGAAACAACTAAAGGCTGCACATAAAATGTCATCTTCATAAATAAAATCCAAGCAAAATTGTTACACCTAATTGATTACCGTTTGGCACAAAATATGGCAATAAAATGTTTATTTCTGTTTGTTGCATGATATGCTATATAAGGCACCCATTCACTGTTACTATGAAAAGTGCATTTTGTAAATTCAAATGTCTTTCAGAGATATCATTTCATGCCAATGCGACACCTTGTCAGAGCATACCTATATAATTAATACTGTATATATAACGTAAAATAACGTTTTATTAATTCTAAATATATATAACTCAAAGGTGACTGACTGACATAGTGATCTATCAACGCACAGCCCAAACCACTGGACGGATCGGGCTGAAATTTGGCATACAGGTAGATGTTACGACGTAGGCATCCGCTAAGAAAGGATTTTGATCAATTCCACCCCTAAGGGGATAAAATAGGGGATGAAAGTTTGTATAAATCTTCTTAGATTTTCGACTGATTGAACTGAAATTAAAGATTGGAGCTACTATGATAAAGACACACGCTAAACAAAAGTAAAGCCGCAAAAACTATACCTAATTAATAATAATACTTCTTAACGGGAGCGAAGCCGCGGGCAACAGCTAGTTATTTATAATTTACCTTTTCTAAAGATTAAAATACTCGTTTATTTTTAATATTATTATTATTATTATTATTTAATTTAATTATGAAAAAAATAATACATGTTGATGTTTGGGGTTATTAGTAAATATTAATCTAGTTGAATTAAAAAGGCTTTATACTGCTTACTATTGTTATAAAGTTTTCGAATCGTAGCATTACATTACTTTCCTACTAATATTATAAATGTGAGTTTGTTTGTTATATTTTCACGCAACAACTACTTAACCGATCATCATGAAACTTTGTACACATATTTTTGGAGGTAGGTACTAGAAGTGACATAGGATACTTTTTATTTTAAAAAAAATACGTTATTTTTTACTATAGTTTCCAACTGACTATAGTTTCAGCTGTTTGGAATCACATTGATTGATTCATTTCTATTGAAATTGCGGGTAAAAGCTAGTGCTATATAAAGTATTTAACCAAAATTAAAAACCTTTATTTTGCATAGGCTAAAGAACTCTCGCACAAACGAGATTTCGGAAAGGCATACAACGAGAAGAAATCACAAGAAACTCGCCAATCATAGCCTGTACAATATAATGTAAGTACGTACATTCTTGCTTAGCTTTAATTAAGCATATTTAAAACGGTGAATGAACGGCAGCCCTATATAAAAACGATTCGATAAATACACAAGAGGACGTCCTGCTGCAGAAAGTTCAAGAAACCTCACCGAAAATACTCTTAATAGGAAAACTAACTGTTTACAATTGCGCACGAGCATTTAAAAAACATCATTACCGTCATTGAAACAAAATTAAGGCTCGAATTCGGAAACTACGGTTGAGCATAGATTCACTGAGTCAAAACAAAATGAACCAATCACATGCTTGATATATTGTTTACGTGGTTTTTGACCAATGATAACGATCCATTGCAACTGTCTACTATCACCTAGCTGTCATTACGTTCTGTTACACGCATTTATAAGAAATCGTTTCAATCGTTACTTATTAAAATATAAATAACAAAAAGAAAAATGCAAATTAATGTTTAAACTCGATATTTAATATATAAGTATATGTAACATATTACTATTTTATTTTGATTACTGTCTAATGGTTGCAGTGTTTAAATTTAGTAAATATTTTTTTCTGCTTAAAATGGAATAAAATGCACTCAAGTAACGATCAGTGGGCTTATCACGAATTTTAGTCTGGCTTTCGAACCGAGTTCACTTCAAGCAATTTGTATGGAAATTTGAGCAGCGCCACCGCATTCGGATTTGGAACTACAATATTTTAGATACTTTTTGTTAATTTTCGAACGTCTCGATCTTTCGTTCATTTGATAGATTGCTGGTGCTCGTTAGTCGTTAGTAAAAATTCATGATCCCGATTGCTAACGGATCCGTTTTACTTGTGACAGCTCGATTCGAAAGCCAGACTAAATTCGTGATAAGCCCACAGGTGACCATAGGGCATAGATCAAACTCTCGCTCGCTCGAGGGTTGTTTTTAAATATTGGTCATAAATTAGTATAAATGTATATATAGTTAACTATATAATAATATTGTTCCAAGAGTGACAAAATATGATAAGAGCCTAATACAATTTAAAAACTAATTAAAAACATATCTGGTACTAAAATGTTTTTATTCAATTGACGAGTACTTCAATGATTCGAAACAGTAAATAAAATTAAATAATTAATTGAAATTGTATAATTATATTGCTGTTCCCTGACCGGGTGTCACATTGATTCTGAATTGTATGACATCTTAATTATTATAATTGTGACATGCAATAAAAACATTTGAATTTGACTACTTGGAAAGCTAAATTTGTAACGTCCAGATTGACATTGACAACTTGTTACTTACTAAACTAAAAATTAAAGTACTTGGCTTGCCTGGAAAATTATCCCGGGATGCGTCAGAGATTGCCTGTATCCAAAGAAGAATAAACAATATCTGGTTGGACTGCTGTCCAAATACTTGACATTGGCAGAATTGTCTTTATCGGACATCTGAGGCCATTTAAATAAAAAAGAAGAATATGTAAACAAAAAATTAAACAATACCAAAAATTAGAATACACTATATGTATAGTAAAAACGGAAAAAAGAAATTCATCACAATAAAAGTAAATTTTCTTTAAGATAGTTGTAAGAAAGTGTAATTGTAAAATTCCACTATTAATTTAGACGTAAACCGGAATAACAGAGCATGTAGAAGAAATTCCGTGATTTCTGGATCCCGTCCAAGAGTTCTATTGGAGATAATTTAGACAAATCTTTTCAGATGCTTAGTACGTGCGACGTTATTCAATTAAACTTTGTTATACATTCGGTTTTATCTACATACCTACAAGAATATGTATATATATATTTATTTATAGTGGTACTATTTTATTTACTAGCACAGCGCGATAGAAACAAAAGCGAAATGTATTTATGAATATACTATTGTCTTACATCATCCGTAGGTTCTATTGGAACACTTGGACTTGTGGGCACAATTATACTTAACTAGCGACTTCGTTCGCGTAGCAATAAAGATATAAAGCACTATGAAGTTTAAATTTTAACATGAAAAAGTAGTTATTGTGACATAACTATAATAGTTAGAAATATAGTATCGTAGACTTTTTTGTAGATATTGATGTCCTCTATAAAACTGTAGTACATCACTGTGCTCTATTGTCAATAATTTCCGTTGCGTACGCAATATAATGATTCGTTTGTATTTTTTTCACACTTTAGGTTACATTATTGAAGTTTTCATACGGATCCCTAACGTTTTTGAAAATATTCTATAGCCTATGTTCATCAGGGATAATGTAGGATTCTAATGGTGAAAGAATTTTTCAAATCGGTCCAGTAGTTTCGGAGCCTATTCAATAGATACAAACAAACAATAACATTAGTATAGATAATATGCAGCAACTGAATTAGCGGCTTGTTCACTTCAATAACTATTATATTTGTCATTTGTTTTAGGTTGCTCTTCTCTTGAAATTGTCTCCACTCAACACGAATAATTTATTTCACAGATTACAAAGTAATTAAACCTTCATATGTTTTTCCAAAAGCCTGTCCGTGAGTTTGTGTTAAAGAATTAAGCTTATAGTAATTTCCCTGAATGTCGTTAGCCTCTCTACGATAAAGTTTCAGTGCACAGTGTAATTAGCAAGCTGGAAATATATTTTAGGAACTGCACGCGGTATTATGTTTCGTATCTAATTTTAATTATCGTATAAATATTTGTGTGTATAAATGTTTTTTTAAAGATATAGATTTTGAAAATGACATTTGTAATGTAAAAATAAGACAATATATAGAAATACATTACATACAAAAAACCTTCCTAGATAGAATACCTCAGTACCAGGTCCAATTAGAAAAAATAGTTTCTATCAGTAAATGACCCTACGTTTTTTTATTAAACAACAAACACTACATATAAATCAATAGAATATTTTACAATAACTTAAAACCGATATTTGGATTATTTAACGCTGATTATTACGTTAAGTCGTACCTGGTTATTCCAAGGTCAGGCCTAGGACAGGTATAGCTTATTTAGTCTGATAGTGTGAAACAATTTTATAAACATTATAGTTTAGTTTTTTTTAAAGCGCCATCTGTTATGATCTAACGGAATTACAAGTTGAACTCGACGCGAACCTTGACCGAGTGACGCGCGGTCATTGACACCCAAAAACAACTGATACGTCTTTTCTAAGTAACACATTACAACACAATAACTAATCAAATAAAATATTATAAATAGTTTCACTAAAATATTAAATTTTATAAAAGGACTTTTCTTAATTAGATCTAATTATGAGGTTTTTTTAAGGTTTAAGACATTTAATTACTTAAAAATGATTACATAAATTCACTTAATTAAGAAAATAAAATTTATAAATAAACATAACGTACATAGATTAAATATATCGTATTATATGTACTAGAATATTGACAACACCATCATAAGGCACTCAGACCCATTATATGTTATGTTACTTCAATTCTTGTTTAAATTTGGAAATATTATTCTTTCTCCCCTCTTCCTTACATCTATTTGGATTTTGTTTTTTATTTTTTATGTATTTTTGTAATTTTATCAGAAGTGTAGTATCTATCCCTTTATCACCTTGAGCATGCCGTCGTATCTTATAATTAAAATTTCATTTAGTTTATATAATAGTAGTCCTTTTTATTATATGTAGTTTTAATGTAGGTAGGCTTTATAAATAAATAAATAACTTATTGGTTATAATAATCGGCAATTCATTATAGACCTGCGATACTTCCACCATAACACTTCTTTTTGCATAGGTAGTTCTAATAATGAAATATAGTACCTATATTTGGTTTTAAACTTTGAAAGCCTACTTTTGTTTCACCATGCCGATATAGCGAAGGCGACTGTTATATGTTAGACATGTCTGTGTGATTATAGTTCTATTTTCTTAAGTGATTTATTGCATTCGAATAAAATTTAAAACTTGAATTATATCAAACATTGATAAAAAGAAAATGTTATAAGGTTGTTTTTTAGACTAAATTCGTCAGACCAAAATACTGATATTTTTATTAAAACATGGTTCTGTATGCGCCCACGGATCTTTGTAAAAGTGAAATCGGCCTATCAAAATAGCGTACGATGTAGTTAGTACACAAAATTATTATATCTAATACGAAATAAACATAATGAAAACAAATTTGATTTGGGAATGGAAGCCGAACGTCTATACTGTTCTAAATTATTCACCGTAATATTGGACACAAAAGTATTTATTAAAGTGAAACTTCTTTATCGAGGTATGAGAGAAATTTGCCGTCACATTTTTCTGTTACGCGTCACATTTATCTGTTACGCGCCATATAAGTAATACTTTTTCAAATCGCTGCATCTCGAGAACCGATGACGTCAGCGCGACTATGTAAAGGATTATCTAATTTTTATATATATATGTATATAATAAATTATATTTTAAAAAACATACACATTCAATATACATATATCATAATATCCCTAAATTAAATAGATTATATTATATGTTATAGATATCAGGACTAGGACAATGAAGGACAACCTTTTAACATTCAGACCCAAAACTAAGACTATTATTAAATCGTTTTATTTTTTATTATTAATAAATCCTTGATTACAATTAAACACACACTTTATCACTAAAGGTATATTCTTCCAGATAACCAATTGTAATAGAAGAAACAGTGTTAGTAGCAGGTAATGTAAATTAGGATGACACATTACAACTGCTTACATTACATTATAATTAAATTTAAAAAAAAACCTACTATTGTAGCCTTTGTCTATTTTTAAAGGTATTGTACAGTAGGAATGTGGGCAACACTGCTTCCCAGTCATTGCCAGCTTGCGCGTGCGTTTTAATATTATACACCTTTCTTTGCAACCGAGTTGTTTCTCTGGAATTATCATCGCTCGTGTCTTGAACACAACCCCGTGTTACACTATACAATTTCGTGAACAAAACTTCTGCAGACGACTGTACCTATCTAAAATTCGTTCCTATGACAGCATATTAAAATTAACTATAATGACCATCATCAAAATGTAAGACAGTTGTTATAATACAATGTAATTCGTTTTATAAAATTATAATGTTTGCAACTTCCCACAATCATTTTTACAGCCTTAATAATCTTGTCTTTATAACGCTATATCAAAAGTAGAACTGCGTTCAACTGTAAAGAACTTAGGTTCGTTTGTTTATAATTAAATAAAATATATAATCTTCTAAATATATATAATTCAAAGGTGACTGACTGACATAGTGATCTATCAACGCACAGCCCAAACCACTGGACGGATCGGGCTGAAATTTTGCATGCAGGTAGATGTTATGACGTAGGCATCCGCTAAGAAAGAATTTTGATCAATTCTACCCCTAAGAGGATAAAATAGGGGATGAAAATTTGTATAAATCTTATTAGATTTTCGACTGATTGAACTGAAATTAAAGATTGGAGCTACTATGATGAAGGACTTAAATAGGATTTTGATAAATTTTTTACACACGCTAAACAAAAGTAAAGCCGCAAAAACTATACCTAATTAATAATACTTCTTAACGCGAGCGAAGCCGCGGGCAAAAGCTAGTATAATATATAATTAAATAATAAAGCCTTTCGTGGAACGCGCACTGGCTTGACATCAGTCCAAGAGCTGTCACGTGACAACCTATTGTAAAAGAGATACTAGCTCGAATTAATACTGTATTTTCATTATCAAAGTTATTGTTTAAATCAGCCATTCTCAAAGTGTGTTCCGCGGAATCCTAGGACTAAAATTCTGCAAAAAATACTTACCAAAGAGAGATTATAAGGTTACATCTAAATATTCCAACTAAATATTACGTAATATTACATTGTAATATACATATAAATCAGTTTTTTATAATTATATTAAGGCTTTTTCTTTCGCCAAAAATGTTTGAGAACCGCTGGTTTAAATTATATTTTCATATCCTACCCTAATGGAACATCCCTATCGGGGTAAACACTTTTCTTTGGATAGATTTACCTTCATCCTGGACAACTTGCATTATTCTCCCCAATCGCTACGTCCTTCTGATCTGGTCGAAGAAGAAATACTAATTCTTCTCTCATCAAATTTACTTAAAAAATAATATTCAGTAAATACTAAACGTGTATTTAAAAACTTAAGTCTACATAGTTCTTAAATGTCAGTAAATAAAAATATTTTCCGCATGAATTCAAAAACCAAAGATAAAACGCGTTTTTTTTATATAAAAGCAAACATTTGTCATGCGCTTACACATCTCAAATTCAAATTTAAGTGCCAACAACTCAATATCAACTATAATAATATTATTCCTAATGAGTCATAGATAAAAAAGCCGGCGCCAATCGACCGGTTACGATACGGGAATTATATCGAAAAAAACGTAAACATCTTCCGCTTAAATGACATCACAGAGTCTGTTGCGAGAGATCCATTTGATCTTTAAATTTTGACCTCATTTCATTTTTATGTTAAAAAAATTATCCAAGTTCTAATTTCGAATTTTTGTCTATCAGACATCGTAATTTGACTCTTTCGAAACGATGGTTTAAAAAAAGAACGTGTCAGTAAGTCACAAATGTCTCAAATTTGATAATAATAATAATAATAAATCCTTTCTTAAATAATAACATACAAATAATAACACTAATACAATTTAACACATAGGAGACAAATAAGAGCAATTGGTGTTCTTATCACTAAAGGTAATTTCTTCCACATAACCAATTGTCATAGGAGAAACAGTGTTAGTACCGGGCAATGAAAAGGAAGACTCTGTTTTATAATTAATATATAAATATAATACAATAAACAAATAACACATAAATAAATGTATTATTTGAATTTAGAAATAATATTGTCAGATTTTATTGCGTAGGTCAAAACTTACAGGTCAAACGTGTATAAAAGTTTATTGGTATAATACTTGTGCTCGTGATTGTACCGATAAATGTTAATATATTTTTTGAGATTTCCGCAATTTTGTTTATTTACCCAACGACGTCATGTTGTTTTTCTTAATTTTAATATTTGTCTTGGAACTTTTAGCGGTTCCCGTTCATGAATATTTCAATATTTCACAAAATATCATCGGCATTATTCCGTTATCTTTCACATTAATAACGGGAAGAGATGACCTGTCAATTCGACAACTCAAGCCGGCATAGTGGAAGCGTCATATGCTAGGCTAATATAAAAATAATTATAATAAAAACAAAATTCAGATACGAATGTTTCATCGTTTGAAATCGGTTTAAACTAAACGTAAGTAAAAGTAATTCGCATAAGCTTTATATCTATCTTTATATCTATACTAATATTATAAAGAGGAAAGATTTGTATGTTTGTAACGAATTGGCTCAAAAACTACTGGACCGATTTCAATAATTCTTTCACCATTTGAATGCTACATTATCACTGATCAATATAGGCTATATAAATTACAGGAGGATAAATTAAGAAGGTCTTCGAATGGACAGTCACGTGAGAGCAGGCGTAGTTAAAATATGAAACATTGAACTTCATACTACTTTATATCTTCATTACTACGCGAACGAAGTCGGGGGCAACAGCTAGTACATAATAAACTAACGAATTCCATTAACTACTAAAATAAGCGTTTCTTAATATAAAAAAAAATTCCTCTGGTATTTTTTTACAACGTAAACAGTTTAAAACTAGATATGAAGGAAATAGCCCATTTCCAAAATAAATTAAAATTTATTGATAATAATAAATTAAAAAAGTTAATTAAACAAGAAACAAGAGTGTTACAACGGATCCTTAATTAGTTAATTAATTCCATTTTAGATTTCCTTTAAGTTAAATTTCTAAAAAACTAGTTCTTTTTTTAAATTATTTTAATATTAATCAGTTGAATATTGTTCTTCTATTTTAGTACGTCGTTAAATATGTTTTATGTTTTAATAATTAAAAGAAGCCAATCTCTTTCTTAGAAATGAAACTGTTACTAACGATTTTAAAAGGTTTTTTCCTCTTATAATTTTATTTATTAATATAAAATCTACATTCGAACAAATTATTTGACAATCCTTTCTATGGTGTTTCCAGATGTCAAAAATAAAACATCAATTAATGTAATTATTGTAAAATAAAATTTATAAGTAATAAGTTTTGTTTTTATTTTATTAAAATTCTAAAACGTATTCAACTTTTTATGCATCCAACTAACATTGGGCTTGTTTTGGTACGTGATCTGACTTCAAATCACGTTCTCAAAGAGTTTATAGATACCCACAATTGATAGATAAGAAATTTAATACAAAACATACATATATAACCTACACATACATATATATGACGACTGGAAATACTTGGTTTCCGGTCGTCAGCGCTCATGGACCTCCAGTGCAGCTTTACATCAGGCCACTGGAGGTCACATGTCGTGTCCAACAATAATAATAAAAAAAAATATTATTATTATACTAGCTGTTGCCCGCGTCTACGTCTGCGTAATTATGAAGATATAATGTATTATGAAGTTTAAAAATGTTTCATATTTCAGTCAACAGACAATGCTTATCACACTTCTGTAATAAAGTGGCATCTAACCACAAAAATGACACCTAACCTCAAAAATTCATATAGTTTTATACTGCATATATAAAAATGACAGACGGAAATAAAAATAAATATAGAAAAAATTCAAACAGCTGAAACTATAGTAAAAATTTTTTTTTAAAAAATAAAAAGTATCCTATGTTACTTCTAGTACCTCCAAACGTATGTGTACAAAGTTTCAAGATGATCGGTTAAGTAGTTGTTGCGTGAAAACGTAACAAACAAACTCACATTCACATTTATATTAGTAAGGGATATATATATTATATCATAGACACTGAATTATATCGGTACCGATTAAGATAATATAAACTTCGATTTAGTCCGATTAATGCGTAACAAAAATATTTGTCGTTATTAAGTCTCTGAGAGGCAAAACAAAATAAGGTACTTATTTTTCTTAAACTTGTGTCTTATCCATTAAAAGTATTATTTATTTATCTTTGCAAACAAATCCATATCAACTACAAATTGCAGGAGGCTCTCTCCGTGTTGGCCGAAAATATTATTTCATTGGTAAACATTTGTCTTTCCTTTTCAATGTAACTGTAATGTATTTGTGAATGTTTAATGTCTTTTTCTATATTATAAAATGAAAAATTCCAAATCCTAAACCTATGTAGCTCTAGTTAAATATGTCCACGACCACGTTAACTGTAAACCCTTCGAAAACATCGAGTTAATCAATATGAATGCGATGCTGCGTCCAATTTAGTTTCGTTAAATTGTTAACAACCTGAAAACGGAGATCAAAACCTTAAGGCTTGATAATTAAATAAACATTGCTCGGATATAATACGGAGGCTCATTTGCAATATAAATATATTTATTTATGTCTCTTTTGATGATTTCGCCAGTCGTATTTTTTGTTTGAATAAACGTTTTCAGAGAGAAGGTTCCCTTTACAAATTCAGCTGAATCCTTTCAGCTTTTCTTCAATGAAAATTGTTTGTTCAATTGTTTTCTTTTTTTTTTTTGTTATTATTTTTAATACTTATATATATATATATATTATGTATTTTCGTTTCTATACGTACTTCTACTCATAAAGAAGCCTCACAGTAAATATATAAACTGTATGTCAACTATAGCAAGTAGGCTCCCTATAAGCATTTTACTCATTGAATAACATATGCATAATTTAAAACCTATCTTATCAGAAAAAAGTCTAAGGTAAAGATTGAGCAGACGTTAACAATATATATGACCTGAAATTACACATTACTGACACCTGTGACCGATTGCATTGCGAAGTTCGCTTAGAGCCGCTATCATAATAGTTGTTTTACTGAAATAAATTAATGTGTGAACTGTGGCAATGCATATATCAAAAAAGCACGTGGTACCATTAGGTAGTTTCTTCTTGAATGTTAGCATTAAAGGCAGTTAGTATTAAACCCACTGCCTCAAATCTAGAAGAGGTTTATTGCAAAAATTACCTGATCACGTCCACCATGTTGATTTTTAATAACACCGGCACACAAAAAAGTTCTCTGTACATTTGACGAGACTCATATCTTTTTATGTATTTTGACCCGCTGAATCCGAATATGAGGTCCATTTAACTCGTACATCCTCAAAATTTCGAGAAAACTTTAAAAAACCGAAAAAAATGACAAAAATCGTCGTTTTCGATGATGTAAAAATTTTTTTTGACCTAAGCCAAGCATGATTTTTATGTATTTCGATCCGCTAAATACTTATATGAAGTTTATTTGGACCATTAGCTGTTTAAAGTCTAAGTAAATTTCAAAAGTCTCGTCAAAAGTACAGAGGACTTTTTTTTGTGTGCCGGTGTTATTTAAGCCATATTTTGCAGTAGAAATATCATTTAGCTTGTATTAGGCAAAGACAATAACTAGGGCAGTGATTCTCAACCACTGTGCCGCGGCACTTTTGTGTGCCGCCAAATTTCAAAAGTGTGCCGCCAAATTTTAGATATATAACAATGTTAATACTATTAAATAATACTTTTAACAAGAATAGATATTTAAATTTTTGCAACTAAAAAAAGATCAAAATTGTTAAATGTAGAAGACGATATGAGAGTAGCATTGTCATTTTTACGACCAAATATAAATGAAATTATCAAAAAACATCAAGCTCAGATTTCGCATTAAAATTATTTTTATTATTAGCTTGTAATTAATCCCTTAATAAACGTTTAGTTATTATTGTAGTGTATATTAGTTTATTTCGGATATTTAAAATTTTTGTCATAAACTATTTATGCAGTGTGTTGTAGTAAGTAAATAATTTTTATCTTTTTCTTTGTGTGCCGCCAAATTTTGAAATCGTTAAATATGTGCCGCAACAAAAAAAAGGTTGAGAACCACTGAACTAGGGAATTACCAGCGAAATTATCGTCCCGGGGGCGTTTCGAGAAAATCACAGCCATGTCTCTTTTCAAGGTGAATTTTATTAAATGCGTATAATTCAATTATTTTAATCTCCGAGCTCCGAGGTCGGGAGTTATTTGGCACTCGCAAACGGAAAGGCATTGAGGAGAAAAGAGGACGTCCTGAAACGTGTTAAGATTACAATTTTACGCGTGATACGACCGTGATCTAGTGGTCCGCAAATAACACACTTTTTATATCATTTCATGTGAATTGTTTATTATTTTATTATAAAAAGATAACAATAAATTAGTAAGATCGTTACGGTAATTTGCATCAAATAATTATTTACAAATAAACAAATGGACGACCGTGGACTAATGGTTCAGGGAATTAAGACACGGATGTGTGTACTAATCGCTATAAAATTTGGGTCAGTACCAATGCTAGTTTTGGTATATATTACTAACTGTTAATAAAAGAAACTGTTTGAATGTAGCACCGGTAAAGCGACCTAATCCTGTTTCTGCCTTAATTTGTAGTAAGTAAAAATATGTTTCTCTCTTTGCTACTCACCGGCATAATTTTTCATATTATTGTGGGCTGATATCTGTGTGGTTGGGAATTATGTGACTTATGAATTGTTATTTACTTTTTTTCTGAATGAAAATGCAGTTTTTTTTTGTTAATTATTTAATTGTACTTAAATTGACGAGTTTCTTGTGGTCTTGTTTTCGTCATACGCCATTGTAGAGTCTGACGATGAGCAAACGCACGCCTTTAGTGCCTATGATAATAAACTATTTTCATTTCATATTAAGCGATCTCTCGACGTTTTTAGCCAAGAGTAGCGCCATCTATCCGTGAAATAGAATACTACTATGCATCTCAATTATTTATTTGAAACTTTATTGCACTATTATAATAGGGTATATCTTAATACCTGTTATCTGAAGGTTTTTCAGAACCAACAAAGAGGTTATCATTGCAACCTGAATATCTACCTTACACTGATAAAGGTTAGCTGATAGATAATGCATCAGCATAAAGCTCGCCTCTGCACTGATTTTGTGCAATAAAGAGTTTTATCATTACTATTACGCGCACAATTGAATTGACGACGTCATTAAATTTCCGCATTGCACATTAAATCTAGTTTATTTGGCAGTCATTTAAAAACTGTTTTTTTTACACTAAAACTAATTATTAAATATATTATCTATACTAATATAATAAAGAGGAAACATTTGATTGTTTGTTTGTATGTATTGAATAGGCTGAATTTTTTTACCATTAGAATCGTACATTATCCCTGATGAACATAAGCTATAGAATATTTTCAATTGTTTTTTTAAGAAATATTGCATTTTATTTTAAGTTCAGAGAATTCGATGTCTATGCCTAATTTTGGAGGTCAAATGTGCTGTCAGTTTTTTGTTTTTTTTTTCTAAGAAATATTACGTTTTATTTTAAGTTCACATTGTAATTCATATCTAATTCAATGAATATAAAAGCGAAAGTTCTCTCGAATATGAAATTTGACAGGGAGATAATTTATAGTTAGTAACCGTCCGCTAAGAACGGATTTTGCAACAGGGCCAGATTAAGGAGTTGTAAGGGCTCTCGCAGGTTTGTATAATTTACAAACTAGAAATTTGACGGAGAGATAGTTAGTAGATTTTGCGACAGGGGTGTGGAAGGGATTTTCTGTTGACTGAAATATGAAACATCATAAAACTTCATAGTACTTTATATCTTTATTGTTACGCAGACGTAGTCGCGGGCAACTGCTAGTATATTTATAAGAATCACTTTTATTTAAAAGTGTGTGTTGTGTGTGGGCGGTGACGCGTTCATTCGCCGACCCAGTTAAGAGCTGCATTGACATTGGCAGTGAGTTCTCTAAATGCGGCCAAACAATAATATTGATACAGAATATTGATACAGATACAGAATTATTGATTATATGAGCGATGGAAATGCGTGGTTAAACTAGTGTTTGAGCTTGGCTTACTGTTGGCTTACTAGAAGGATTATTATTATTTTTTTTTTACTGTATTTTTGTTTTTTTTTTTAATGTTGTATAGGTAGCTATATATTTTTTTATTTAATTTTTTTTTTTAAATATTTTTATATACATCTTATTGGACATATACATGTATTTTATATACATATAGGTTATTAATTTGACATTTATTGTAACCGCTGTGTAATATGATTTATAAATTGTTATTCACTTTTTTTTTCTGAATTAAAATTCAGTTTTTTTTTATTATTATTACTTTATGTACAGGCTATGATTGACGAGTTTCTTGTGATATTCTTCTCGCCATACGCCTTCCCGAAGTCACGATAGAGTCTAACGATGAGCAAGTGCACGCCTTTAGTGCCTATGCTAATAAACGATTTTCATTTCATTTCATTTCATTTCATTTCATTTCATTTCATTAAGTGCACATGTCAGAGATTTTTTACTTATTTTTGAATAATGACATATAAAGAAAACCCGGTAATAATGTGGTCCTTATATCAATGAATCGATCAATATTAGTTTTAAATGAGAATCAAACATAATTTAATTTAAATTCTTGTATTGTTAAATTGTATTACAACGAGTAAATAGGCTTAAGCAATGTACTGTTAATATTTGTGTGAAGATTTCTGAAATATTTCAGATGTCATATATTATTCAGTGTCAAATGTGACACCCGGTCAGGGCACAGCAATATAAATTAAAAATAATAATAATAATAACAATAATAATATAAATTAAAAAATAATAATAACCATAATAATAATAATAACAATAAACAATTTAAATTAATAAACTAAATCTCATTTACTGTTTCGAATCATTGAGGTATTCGTCAATAGAATAAAAGCATTTTAAAATCAAATATGCCTTTAATTTATTTTTTAATTGTGTTAGGCTTTCATCTCGTTTAAGAACTCTCGGCACAATATTATTTAAAAAAATTTATTGACATGTTATACGGACCCGACTTCACCATATGTAATTTGCTTGAATCTTCCGCCAAAATATTATTGGGCCTCAAATTTGTGGGTCTCGAGTACTCATGAAACAAGTGAATGTGCTTCCTAAATATTGCATTTGAGGAAATGAATGGGTGTTCCAATTTGATTATTACTTCTATACGTAGTTTTCAATGCATCATATTATTAACCCCATATCTATATTGTACAAATAACATATCGTTTCTATTGAAATTGTTTTCATGTGTTCTTTTTCACATCAATCCTTTAGTAGGATATACAAATGTACGGATGTTTTAAATTGTTGTTGCAAAGTGGAATACTCTATACTACAACCAATCATATTATTATGTGCATTTCTCTATAAGATATTTGTTTTTTATAATGCTACTTTCATTTGTTATTTTTCCCACGAAAATTATTTTTAATATAATTTTGTAGAACTATTTATCGATATATGATATACCTCTATATTGCCTATTCTACAAAGTCACTAAAACGAGTTGTCAAAGAAATTAAATTGTTTTATTCAAGTACCTACGAGTATTATAAATCACTGCTGGGTTTATTTTTGATAATTTAAACCTAACGTTTTGAAAGCATAAAATCTTTTAAATCAATAAAATTATTTTTGTCAATAATCTAAGGTTGAGAGTCACTGATCTAATCCAATACTGTTTATATAATTTAACTAGCTTTTGCCAGCGGCTTCGCTCGCGTTAAGAATCATAGTAGCTCCAATCTTTAATTTCAGTTCAATCAGTCGAAAATCTAATAAGATTTATACAAGCTTTCATCCCCTATTTTATCCCCTTAGGGGTGGAATTGATCAAAATCCTTTCTTAGCGGATGCCTACGTCATAACATCTACCTGCATGCCAAATTTCAGCCCGATCCGTCCAGTGGTTTGGGCTGTGCGTTGATAGATCACTATGTCAGTCAGTCACCTTTGAGTTTTATATATACAACACTATTTATAAATAAGTTACTATTTCCTTTGACGCAGCGAAAAAAGTACCAGCGACAACACTGAGGTCCTGGGATCGATTTCCTATGAAAATAAATTTATTTAAATTATCTAATATTTTATGCAAAATCTTTTCTATAGTTAGCTTGTAGACTATATCGTCTGACACAAAGCTTATTATTGTACTAAATATAAATGTAATTAAGAATTTTATTATCTTTTTTCTTCTTTGCTTTATATGTAACTAGCTTTTACCCGCAGCTTCGCTCGCATCTAAATAACTAATTAACCATGCTAATTAATTATCAGTAATAAAATTCGAAATTTTAATAATATTGCCTGAGTAAGACAATAGGTTTAGTAAAAATAAATGCTTCACTAAAATTATATTTATAAAAGGCGGAGTTAAGTAATGTTTGAAATATTGGAACTTACTATTTCACTGGATGGTATAAATCTCTTTTTGGTATAGTATAAAAAAAAACACTATTCCAAAGAATCGTCGTGTGACAGTAGACTGGGCTAATAGCGTCCATCTTCTTGAGAGACAGGTTAAAATATTATAATGAACTCTATATAGTAACACTTAAAGAAATGCACATTTTATGACGTTATTGAGAGTTGTTGTTAAATAAAGAGAGAAAAAAATCGATTTTATTGTACTCTTATAATACAAATGTATTTATTAATAAAGTATAAAGAACGTACACAGCTGTAGTTCTTATTTATTTGTGCAACTTAGAAAGTACTGTTAATTGCTTAATAATGACGTATTGATGTCGTTATTTAGAATGAGTCTGATGCTACATAGAGTGTATCATATCATATCACATGGACTCCAAAATAAACCAATCAAAGTCAATTAATTTCGACGTTTTAGGGAGTGTCTGTATTTTCATTTGAAATACATTCCAGTTGTTATCGCTTCCATGGCGTGGGACCAAAAGCGACTTATCTATCCCCTTCCGGATGGTTATCTGCAACATAAATAGTTTTATGTCTTATATATCTATAGGCATTTCCTAACAAATATTGTTTGTTTGATCGACATAGTTAACACGTGTTCTCTTTACACAAAGATACAATTTCTCAACTAATTATATTGATATATAATTAGTTTATTAATGTATGTATAAATTCAATTGTTTTTTATATAACTAGTAGAGGTGTGCGAATAGTGGTCGAATCGAATTTCGAATCGAATAGTGATATTCGATTCGAAATTCGAATAATTCGAACTATTCGAATTAGTCGATTATTCGATTCGAATTTCGAATAATTCGAACTATTCGAATTAGTCGATTATTCGATTCGAATTTCGAATAGTTCGAATTATTCGAATTAGTCGATTATTCGATTCGAATTTCGAATTGAATAAATTCGATTCGATTCATCTCGAATAATTCGTGGATTCGAATATTCGCACACTCCTAATAACTGGGTACTTTTATATAGATGTTTGTAGATTTGATTTTGTTTTCACATAATTACAGTCGCAATTTAGTGTGTAAGAGAGTATGTCTGAAAGGAGTTGATTGTATGTATCCCTGATATTGCATTATTTTTATTCAGAATTTTCAAAAAAAAAAACTGTCAACTCTACTAACGTTTCATAATACCATATTTTTGTCTACAAATGTTCGACTTAATCAACCGGTATATTAAATGTTAAGTTTTATTCTCGTCTAGGAATAATACTTTATACCATAATTATTATGACATTAGTATGTAAGTGGACAATGCCAGTATACAGCAGCTAAATCAAATTGATAATTATTAACTTCATTTATATTTGTATTTGTATTGACGAGTAAAAGCGCTCTATTGGAGTTCAATTACTAAAAGTAAATTAATAACCAAAAAATATATATATAGACTACGTATTAGATCTTGAATTTATAAATTTCTATAAATTACCTTACCTTAGTTACGAGTTCCGATTGCATACAATAATGCCCCGCTTTACGCGAGTGATACGTTCCGGAAAAAAACTGAAATTCCCGCGACTTTAGAGAAGTTGATGACTACATTATGTATAATTAGTTGTTTCAGGCGTTACTTTGCGGAAATCCATATTAAATGAAATTAGTTAAAATTATTTTGCTTACAATTCCCGCTACAACACTCAGTAATATGTCTCGACGCGTTTCGCCACTTCACGTATCCTGATGATGCCACGTGAAGTGGCGAAACGCGTCGAGACATATTACTGAGTGTTGTAGCGGGAATTGTAAGCAAAATAATTTTAACTAATTTCATTGACTACATTATGTTTATACGCACTCTTTCGCATAGTGCAGGGCAATTGAGCGCGAAATTTGAATTTCGCGTTATAGTGAACCCGCTCATAACGGAGTCGTGTAAAGCGGGGTATTACTGTATTTAAAAAAAATTCAGTAATATGATTATTTTTATTGTGTTAAAAGAAATAACTGAAAAAAGTAGCGTTTAAAGATGATGTTATTTTCCTAAATCTGTCTGTGTGAGAAGCGGTCACGTTTGAAATGTTTTCGTTGCAATAAAAATAGGTTTTATTGAAGGAACACTACTTGTTTCCTGTTACTGTTTACTTACAAGTAAAAACATTGCATAGGATTTTCGTTTTTATATGCAAAGAAATAAGCCCTATAATTCCATATTAGGAAAGCATAAGTTTAGTGCGAAATCGAAAGTGTATAAGTGAATTTACTGAAAAAAATATTTCGTATAAAATTTCTTTATTTTCTATTCAATTTTTTTTTCTTATTTACTTTTTAAATTTCAACATATGTCCTGAATATTAAAAAGGCTTATTTTATCTTGATGACAACCTAGTGTGACTGAGATGATTGTGTGTATATTGGTGTGCTTATATACTTATGTACTAGCTTTATATACATTAATTGTATTAATTTTTTAAGAAGCTAATTAAAACTAAGCAAGAATGTACTTGACTAATATTAACATTATACTGTACAGGCTATGATTGAAGAGTTTCTTGTGATTCTGACTTGGTGTAAAAGCCTAAAGGGCCTAAGCGAATTAAAAATTTCGAAAATTCAGTAACATACTATAAGGGATGAATATCTCGTTGTCATATATTTATATATGTACATTGTACATACAAATGAAAGATTGTTAATACAAAAATATATATGTATATCTATATATATAAAACTCAAAGGTGACTGACTTAGTGATCTATCAACGCACAGCCCAAACCACTGGACGGACCGGGCTGAAATTTGGCATGCAGGTAGATGTTATGACGTAGGCATCCGCTAAGAAAGGATTTTGATCAATTCTACCCCCAAGGGGATAAAATAGGGGATGAAAACTTGTATAAATCTTATTAGATTTTCGACTGATTGAACTGAAATTAAAAATTGACAGATATGTGGTTAATAACTGGAGTAAAGCCACACAAACTAAACCTAATTAATAATAATACTTCTTAACGCGAGCGAAGCCGCTGGCAAAAGCTAGTTTAGTACATATGATCTTTTGACGCAATGGTCTCAGTTTTTTGTTGATATACAGAAACAAATAAAAGATTAGGAAATATAATACAAAATGCATACACGTTATTAACGAAACGAGGTACCTTCACCATGGGGATTGCTGCTCATACGAGATGTTTATTGTAATTTTGAACAATTTTATACATAAAAAGTAATACCAAAATGCTACACATCCCAAAGCAGTATATTCAGTCCTTTGGGTATTAGTACAAGAAACCTATTTGATTTATAAATAAAATAGGAAGAGACCATAAAACCAGTATTTTAAAAGTTTGGCATAATGTACACGTGGCAATTTTCAAATGGATACAGTATTTGTAGGTATATAAGCGATAGAAAGAGAAACGATCACGGTGTCGTGAACGGCAAAGGAGATATCTGCATCCCTTTCACACATGCCTCAACTTTGACATGAATAATTGAAGAATATAGTTATCCTTTTCTAATGATTGTTTCTTCCAGTCCAAAGTACAAAAAAGATATCCGATAAGCCGTAATATCGGAAGCAATTGTTGCCTGCAGTCATTTGTCTATGGTACTAGGTGTCTTGTCATAGACCACACTCTATTTTAACCCATTACGTACTAATTGTTTTCTATATTTTTAAACATATGTTTTACACAATATACAGAAGAAGAAACACGTAAAAAATATATAACCAAATTTTATATTTGTTTTCAAATGGGAACATTGGTATTAAACGGGTTAATACCAAATGGTATGTCAGATTATTATAAAAACATGTATTCCCTAATAAAAAGGGCATCAAGGTATTGCATTATTAGTGTCTTAAAAGTAGTTTATCCGTACATAGAGGTCATTAACCTCACACACATTTGCCGGTGAAGTTAATAAGTGGAGACTATATTTTTTGCTCAGTTTTTCGTCTGCAACGCTTCCTGTACTCTATCGATCATTCACGTTACAACAGCACTTTCAGCTTAGATACGTTAAAATGTAATTTCACGACTGTTCTCCAACTATAATTAGTACAATTTTGATTTTAAATTACTTAAAGTTGATTTTCTCAGTATTATTTTTCTGATCATATTTTGTTTTGCAAGCAACAGTCGCCTCCGCTATATATCCCTACTAATATTATAAATATAAATGTGAGTTTGTTTGTTACGTTTTCACGCAACAACTGCTTAACCGATCATCATGAAATTTTGTACACATATTTTGGAGGATACTTTTTATTTTAAAAAAAATTTTTTTTTTTCCATAGTTTTCAACTGACTATAGTCTCAGCTATTTGGAATCATATTGATTCATTTCTATTGAAATGATCTCTGATACTTATTTAATGACTTAAATGCGAGCGAAGCCGCGAGTAAAAGCTAGTTTATATATTAATTACATTCGAATTTCA
Source organism: Tineola bisselliella (assembly GCA_028551675.1). Lineage (NCBI taxonomy): Eukaryota > Metazoa > Arthropoda > Insecta > Lepidoptera > Tineidae > Tineola > Tineola bisselliella. The sequence continues at coordinate 23,464 of JAPWLS010000431.1, forward strand.
ATCTTAAAGAACATCTAGCTAGAGAATAAAAGGAAGACCAGTTAGTTAAATTTAAATTTAGAACATATCATATGTTTGACAGCATTTCGCGCGTTTTAAGGGCTTAATGGTATGTCAAATCAAGTATTTCATTATCTCTTTGTTCAACAAATTTCTGAACCGTTGCTATGTTACATCTGAGGCTACAACTACAAGTGATTGCATCTGGGGGGCTACTCAGGCATATCCGAAGTTTCGTGATATATAAGCCCGTAAAAAGTCCTATAAAATAAGCCTAGAGTAACATATCCGTCGCTGTCAAATCCGTAATTTCGTGAATGATTACGTATTTATATATTTTCGTTCGAAGTTCGTGCGCCTGAGTAGCTCATCTGGAGTGGTCGTCATACAGACTAGATTCCCATAAGAAAACACCTCTGTCGCAGTAGGGTTTGTAACGACTACCGCATTCGATTAAACTGTTTATGCATAACACGTTGCTCTGTTGTTTTCCGGATTTTTTTCTATTACCATTACTCAAGGCGAAGCATTCTCATCGCCCGTATGACCATGAGTTGTGCGAGCGATACGGTGACCATGAGTTTCTGTTTACGAAAAACACAATTTATTTTTTATATTGTATTCTAAAAAAAGAAATGATCGTAGTAAATTATATTATATTTGAGTTGTATATGTGGTTTATTTATTACCGTGTATTACCGCTACTATAATAGCTGTCAAACCTTCGAAATTGCAGTTCAAAATAAACTCTATAGTAAGTTACATAAATTCTTTTAATCACGTACATTTCTCATATTTTTGCTCATAAATTTCTACAATTACGTAAATATAAATGAGAATTATTTTATTATTTATTTATAAAGCCTACCTACAAAATTACATTAGAACTACATATTATAAGAAGGACTACTATTATATAAAATAAATGAAATTTTAATTATATGATAGGACGGCATGCTCAAGGTGATAAAGGGATAGATACTACACTTCTAATAAAATTACAAAATTACATTTAAAAAAAAACAAGAACCAAATAGATGTAAGGAAGAGGGGAGAAAAAAAATTGAATAAGATTTTAGAGATACTGATGTGAAATAATATTGCCGATTAAAATGGATTAAAAATATAATTATCACAATGCATTGTGGCAATAAAAAGAACAGAAGAAACAAGAAAGATGACACTGACAGACGAAACGTCAAAAACCTCAAATCTTCTTAAATAAGTATTTACGGCTTGTAGAATCGACCGCCACAAGATTATCCCGAATCTTCCAGTAAATTATTGTCACCGTGTCATTAGCAGTGTCAATGTCTATGTAAATGAGTAACAATGTATCATCAAATGGTAATTGTTTTATGCTGATTGTTGGAATGGGTTTGTTATGTTGAGCTATTTTGACTTTTAGATTTTTTACAACGACACAAGTTAACATTGGACCTAGGTTTCAATCCCACGGTTCGGGAAGGTAATGTACTCCAAACCAAGATACACTAGCTATTGAGGACGACATAAACACATTTATAAATATTACTTTGGATCGGGAATCTAACCTGGGGCTATGCTACATAATAATAAATACTTTATTGCTTTAAAACATAATAATAACAATACAACAACAATAGGAAGCAGATTTAGAACAATTGGCGATCTTATCACTAAAAGTAATTTCTTCTAGATAACCAATTGTCATAGGAGAAGCAGTAATAGTATCGGGCAATGCAATTTAGATAAATAAAATACATAAATATAAGTAAACTGAATATATAGTGAACATACACATATATAATTTCAACATATATGTATATATACAAATATTAATCAGAAGGAGATAGGTATAGTAATTTAAGTTTAAATATAGGAAGAGATGGTGCAGATTTATTAGATAAAGACACACACTGGTGCGCTAATCCCAGTTTCAAAAGGCTATCGTAGTATAAAATATATGTTATATCTCTACTTAATATATATATTCTGATATTGAAGCAAAAAATTGACATTCAAAACAATTTTTCATATATGTTCAACAGTGATACTACGACGCTTGATGTTGAGGTCTATGACAGGAAACAACTGACAACTAACTACACCTTCTTTTGTTATTTTACTATTTGAAAACTAATCCTGAAATGAGATTTTACAGGTGTAACTGGGTCGCTAGTTCAATCTTCTTAGTTTTATTGTTGTACTTAACAATTGGCTAAAAAACTTCCGTATATTCTTAAAAAGAATTGGAGTAACTTAGAAAAAAAAAGTAATCTTCCACATTTTTCCCCAATTACGAGAGACCGGCCACACAGCCTCTTACGCCCGAAATAAGGCATGAGATATTCAGGAGTTGCTACACGAAAAACTGTGAAGCCTTTACTTAGGGTTGATATTACACAGGAAATAAATAATGTAATTATTTATTAACAAATAGTGGAGTGGTAGGCGACTGGTGATTGTAATTGGTCCAGTCTGTTGCTCCACAGTAAAACCACTGCTTATGCTGCACTCTGGCTTATCCTCGAAGGGAGAGGAGCCGAATACTACAGACTCCATTTATTTATATGGGATTTTAGTTATTGAATTTGGCAACCCTAAAACAGGGACAAAGCTAATACCGAGACTCAATTAGACTTAGCGACCTTCCACTCGACTGCAAACCCATAATTTCCTTCCAAATACAAAACAGAAGAAACCAGTAGATAAATTCATTATTATTTTATTACCAATATATCAAAATATTTTCCTAGAAAATAAATTTTGTTTACAAGACCATTTAAAGCCACTCCCTAAAATGTCAATATTACTTTGTTATCAATATAAATAAATAATAAATAAAATAGTTTATTTGTAAAGAATTTTGGTACGTAAAAATAGCAAGGGCCCCTGTACTAGGTTCGAAAACCTGTGCTACTGGCTACCCCAGTTACTGAACTAGATGTATGAAGAAAGGGAATATATAAACAAAACTGTTGAAATACAATATAATATCACTCTATGTAACATCACACCCACTCTAAATAACGACAACAATACGTCATTAAGCAATAAACAATACTTTCTAAGTTGCAGAAATTAATAAGAACTGCAACTGTGTACGTTCTTTATACTTTACTAGCTGTTGCCCGCAACTATGTATGCGTAATAATCTAATAATAATTATACAAACTTTCATCCCCTATTTTATCACTTTGGGGGCAGAATTGATCAAAATCCTTTCTTAGCGGATGCCTACGTCATACCATCTACCTGCATGCCAAATTTCAGCCCGATCCGTCCAGTGGTTTGGGCTGTGCGTTGATAGATCACTAAGTCAGTCAGTCAGTCAGTCACCTTTGAGTTTTATATATATAGAAGATTACTAAATACATATAGTATATTTTCTTCTTTCCATTTTACGCAGTAATATGCCCACTCTTAAGTGTCGCTACATAAAGTTTTCACTTACTATATTACTAGCTTCCAACATGTTGAAATGTCTACAGGCTCTGGTTGCTTCCGCCAGCTTTATAATACAAATGTGCATTGTCGTGGTTGACAGGGTGCACTCCTTCCACTACACCCGAGTTACTACGATCTAATCTTGAAACTCACTTCACAGTGGTTACCAGTCTGCCTGCTTTAAACTAAATATCTAACATATAGAATTCAAGATAGACTTCAGCGTCAAAGCCATTTAATAAACTGCTTTAAAAATGGGAATATTAAAAATTTCCCACGGTTTAACAAACAGATTTTTCGGGTACATAAAAAGCGACATGCCTTTATATTATGTGCTAGCAATTTGCTGTCAGTCCACCGTTTTGACGGTTTAGTACCTATTGTACCTTTAATATTTGACCCGTCAATTGCGTTTGTAGTGAGCGAGAGAAATCGCGTTGGCCAATATAGTTCAAACTTTTGTACTCAGTTCTTTACTTGATACTCGATAATAACTTTTTCCGATACACCCAAGACGCTTTTAAAAAGAGTATAAAAAATTTTGATTTATTTTTGTGTGTACTTTACAAGTTCTATATATACCTACCTATTTATTATATTATCGTATATACTATTTTACTACATTGTAATAATTAATACGAATCAAGTAATTATTTTAAAATGTATTGCCGTAAAGTTCTTAATAAAAGCCTTAAATAGAGTCATGGGATGTTTTCTAAGGTTCTACGTTAGCACTTAACTCTCACTGATACCATAATGATAATACAATTAATTAATAGGGTCAAATTATAAAGGTCAAAATGATGCTTTCTCTTTTCCGTCACTTGGCCCGCGCCGAAGTTTTTGGCACCCATTCAAATGTCACGCACACTCGCCGCTTCGCTCGCATGGATAAGTGTACCCTTTGAAAATACACACTGGCTTTTCATTATGAAAATTCCTTACATCGTCTCTGAATAGTGTTAGTTTTCATGAAAATTTAATTGGAATTTGATTTACATGTAATTTGATTGTGTTAGGTTGTTGCCAAGGCTTTCTTTATTACTTTATTATTTAGTTTATTTATTACATATTAGTTCACTTGTACTCTTTTTTATTTGTAACGAAATCTTTGAGCATAATTTTCACCAATTTCCAGAAGTCTGATTAATTTGAATCTTTGCATACGTATTAAGGATCGATGACAATGCAATAATTTAATAACAGTTTCCCATTATCCTTATTAGGACCGCCAGGATTTATAAATTCTTTTATAGATCCTGTGTAGTGGAGTAAAAGGGATGAAGCTAGCGCGCGTGTTTTTTTTTAGTTTTTCAAACTATTTAATTATTATAGTGACTTTTGAACGGGTAGTGAACTAATAAAAAGTTAACCAACGAGTGCAAGCCAATGTACGAATTGCCAGTTGAAACTTTTTTGTTATGAAATGAAATGAAATGAAATGAAATGAAAATCGTTTATTAGCATAGGCACTAAAGGCGTGCGCTTGCTCATCGTTAGAATCATAGTTTCGGAAAGGCGTATGACGAGAAGAAGACCACAAGAAACTCAAACGTTACGTGATTTAATCTCAAAAATAATCACAGTTTAGTCTTCGCTGTATTGCTGTAGTAAATTTTTCATATTAAAATATACCATAAATTATAAAATGAATAATATTAATTGTTATGAGAAAATTAATTGAATACAGGCGCAGCGTACGTAATTACTGAAGGTAAAACTGTCGTGTTTAGAGGCACATTTGCGTGAGTCACTAACTGTAAAAGTTGTACCGCAGCTTGCCCTACTAATATCAGACATGTATTCACTTAATTTATTTTAAAAAATACAACATTAACTTAATTAGAGGGAAAACAAATGCTATCACAGCGAAATAATAACATATGAAAATAAATAATATAATTTTGTAGGTAGTTTAACACTAGAACTACGAGCCGGTCAATATGACCTATTTTTACCAACCGGTCAAAATGGCCGGATGACTTGTGCGTGCAAACTATTAAATATAATTCAATAAACTGATTGTAGAATTGTAAATAATAGAATCGTTTAAAAAAAATAACGAATAGGGTTGTATATAAAAGTCTTGTGAAGAATTTTTGAAACCCGTCATATTGACCGGTTAGTAGTTCTAGTGTTAATATAATAATAAAAAGGGTTTAATTTAAATAAATAATTTACATTTAGTTATTACTAGTTAAATAAAATTAATATAGAAAAACCAAACCTAATTTTGTTTATATTGTTTGTTGGGTTTTCACGCAACAACTATTTAACCGATCATCATGAAACTTTGTACACATATTTTTGGAGCTACTAGAAGTAACATAGGATACTTTTTATTTAAAAAAAATATTATTTTTTACTATAGTTTCCAATTGACTATAGTTTCAGCTGTTTGGAATCATATTGATTCATTTCTATTGAAATGATCTCTGATACTTATTTAATGACTTAAATACGAGCGAAGCCGCGGGTAAAAGCTAGTGAAACATAAAGTAACTACATAGTTAAAACTTAACGACATTATCGTTAATTGATAGAGAATAATAAAAAAAAGTCCTGTGTCAACCACAACTTAGGACGAAGCAGACACGCAATGCGAAGTTGACTTTATCATAGAAGTGGCGCAATTTGCTTCTCCTTGAGAACACGTGATGTTATACACCATTGCAATCTTATTAACTCTTTCAGGTTTAGTGGTTAGTATTCTAACCACCTATTCTCTATTTTTTTAATATATTTACACGCATCTATGGGCTATGTGCCGTACTAGGATGGTTGATAAACTCATTGTTGATCTAGTGTTATGGACCTTTGACGTTGACATGCGACTGTTAGGTAAATTCAATTATTTATAAAACCAGTGCAGGTTCGATTATTCAAAAATAAACGTAAGAGTTATTATTATGTTAGATTTCAGTGCTTCTCTATTATCTAGTATTGGTTTCGTTGGTTTATAATAAAAAATAAACGTAATCTCATACTTTCTCATATTTTTTTTTGTAATAACGTAAATAATACGATAGTAAGTTTGTTGAAAACCTTTTTATGAATATAAATATAAAACATTTTTTTATTAATAATTAAACGACATTCAAACCGAATATTCATTTGTTTTCTTTGTAAAGTAATCATAGTAAAACTGTGGCTGAAAGAGTTAAATTTATTGAAGTAAATAAATCGTTGAGAAAAAGATTGAATGAAATTATCATAACTGACTCCAAACTTAACTTGCTATTTCGCATAAACCCTTTTGGCTCTTGCGCATAGTTGGTATCTATGGAGAGAAAACTCGCCAATCACGGCCTGTACTATCATGTACTGTAATATCATGTTAGTTTAGAGCAGCGGTTCTCAAACTTTTTTGGCGAAGGAAAAAGCCTTAATATAATTATAAAAAACTGATTTATATGTATTTATGAATAATCATATTGCAATGCAATATTTAGTTGGAATATTTAGATGTAACCTATAATCTCCCTTTGGTAGGTATTTTTTGGAGTATTTTAGCTCTAGGGTTCCGCGGAACACCACTTTGAGAATGGCTGGTTAATATTGCAAATTAAAACGGATCAAAAATATAATTATCACAACGCTTTGTGACAATAAAAAGAACAGAAAAAACGTCAAAACCACAAATCTTCTTAAATAAGTATTTTCGGCCTGTAGAATCGACCGTCACATTAGTATTGTCAGGTACATTTTTACTTAATAAAATACAATTAATGTAAATAAAGTTAGTACCTAAGTACAGGCAGTCCTCGTACTTACGGCATGTTAGGTTCTCGAAATAAGCAACGTAACTCGAAACGACGTAAGACGAGATACATTTTTTAATATGTTTACATGTAAAACCCAAGGATTAAGTTCAAAGATAATAGGCCTTAAAAGACGCAATAACTCCTTGATCCAATGGTTGCAACAACGAAGTCGTGTTTGGAGGAACAAAACTTCGCGACAAGTGAATTCTCCTATTCCGGAAATCGAAACAATTGACGTATGCTTGAGGAATAGTGTCAAAAAATTGTTTGACGTAAATAGAAACGACGTAAGTCGAGGACTGCCTGTATATAATAAGCAGCTAGACTCTAAACAAATAAATGTGTTAATTACTTGTCCTATCCACTATGCTGGCTTAACGACACTTGAGAGAGATGCTTATATAATTTGTCATCGACATGAAGCGATTTTAAACATGACAAATCCATGTAAATCAAAGCATTGTTCAGAGTGCATTCGCGTATATAACAACAGAAAGAGATCCTTTGAAATTGCGATAAAGTATGTCATTTTACTGTATTGCGTTTTAGGGATGTGCTCTTTTTGTTTTAAAAAATCGATATCGATAAAATTATTTTATATATATTACTATTTTATAAAACAATTGAAATATGTAAAGTAAAGTTATAGTTGAATTATATTTTTTTTTAAAGAAGAGTGAGTGTAACTGGACAATGTTCATTCGTCTTCTCTCCTTAAGTCCATTTTCACTGGTTTTGAGAAAATTAAAGGTTAGCATATCTGTTAATTAAAAAATTTAGGCAAATTATATGAAGTCTGGCAATGTTTCTACTGTTTTATCGATATTTAATTTGATTATATCAATTTGTTTTAGGCGAATTAGACTATAATAATATATATATTTATCGGCTGTAAATGGACTTACACCACTTTCAAAATAAACGGGCCATATGTCAGTAGTACCTAACAGCCTCCACTCATGGAAGGCTCTAGTTAATATATTTGCATGAATTCATGTAATTTAACTGTCGTATTTTTATTTGAGCACATCCCTACTGTAGGCATATGAACTCGACCAATTTGAATGAAAATATATAATTACACATATCTTTCCATTTTGTCAGTAGCGTTATGACGAAGGTAACGGTTTTCGTATTGAACAATGAATAAATAATTGCTATATATACCAACTACATATATATATATACCCAATATTAAATACATATTTTATATATGTATATACATGGTTTTAAGCTGTTTTTATATGCCAATACTGTACTTATAAAATACATATTTCACATACCACTTTTTCTTTAACCACTTCCAATATCTTTCTGGTGCGGTTAGAAGTGCTTCTCACCTTACCCTTTTCGATCAGTCGATAAATCTGTAATGAAAATAGATACAGCTGAAATTACTAAAAAGGCATCTCTTTCAGTCAACCAACCTTAATATAAGGAACTATAAGAGGAGAACAGGGAGGTAAACTAATATACACACATTATACTACAATAGTAATCCCTTACTAATATAAATGTGAAAGTGAGTTTGTTTGTTACCTTTTCACGCAAAAACTACTGAACCGATCATCTTGAAACTTTTTACACATATTTTTGGAGGTTCTAGAAGTAACATAGGATTTTTTCTATATTTATTTTTATTTCCGTCTATCATTTTTATATATGCAGTATAAAACTATTTGAATTTTTGAGGTTAGGTGTCATTATTGTGGTTAGATGCCACTTTATTACAGAAGTGTGATAGACATTGTCTGTTGACTGAAATATGAAACATTTTTAAACTTCATAGTACTTTATATCTTCATTATTACGCAGACGTAGTCGCGGGCAACAGCTAGTATATACATATATCTATATATAGCTCATTAATATATAACTTAACTTTAGTAATACTAAATTGCGCGAGCTGTCTATGACAATTTCATTCAGTTTTTATTTTAAACAAAAGCTTGCCTCGCCCACTGTGTCTGGTCATGATTGGAACTGTCTCTCCCCCTACCTATACAATTATTCTTTGCAAAAATGTCTAATTTTATCAATGTATGTGAAAGGCGGAAGAGAATATTTTTTTAACATAATATATTTCAATCTACGTAAGTATGATTATGTGTCCGAGTACAGTGGGCTTATCACGAATTTAAGTCTGGCTTTCGAACCGAGTTCGCTTCAAGCGATTTGTATGGAAATTTGAGCGCTAAATTAAAGCGCCACCGCGTGCGGATTTGGAACTACAATATTTTAGATACTTTTTGTTAATTTTCGAACGTCTCGATCTTTCGTTCATTTGATAGATTGCTGGTGCTCGTTAGTCGTTAGTAAAAATTCATGATCCCGATTGCTAACGGATCCGTTTTACTTGTGACAACTCGATTCGAAAGCCAGACTAAATTCGTGATAAGCCCACAGAAGTCGTCTTAAATCGCTCCCAATTCGCTTTCGTCGAAATTTCCACATTCTTTCCCTTCTATACTGTGTTCTCTTTAGTCCTACATCCCCGCCTTATCTTAAACAATGCTTCCAATCTCTCCACCTCTTCCAAGACTATTCTCTTCGTTCTTCCGCTAATCACACTCTACTGATTCCTTCTCACACTACGTCTTTTTACTCAAATTCCTATGAAATGATTCATGTTCATTATGTATTTAGTTTACTTATATTTATGTATTTTATTCATCTAAATTGCATTACCCAATACTATTACTGCTTCTTCTATGACAATTGGTTATCTGGAAGAAATTACTTTTAGTGATAAGATCGCCAATTGCTCTAAATCTGCTTCCTATTGTTGTTGTATTGTTGTATTGTTATTATTATGTTTTTAAAGCAATAAAGTATTTATTATTATTATTTTTCAAACTCCATACAAACAGATTAAAATAGTAAACTTCAGTACCTAGGTCTTGAAATATCCTAAAATGTGAAAACCACAAGGTAAAGCTAGAGAGGTATATTACAATCATATGCAATAATATACTATCGTCGTAGTTTCGTACAACCACACTAGTGATGTGCTCAACTGAGTTACATCTTTTATTCGTAGTTCACATCGGTGTTTTAATGAAAATTATTCTAAAAGTAAATCTACAAACTATATTACTAGTAGATTCTTTATGTTATAGCGGATTTGTATGTATTCTAGAGTTAATTATTATATTACTTACTTTGTTAGGATCCATTAGTATAGTATATGTCAGCCATTCTCAAAGTGTGTTCCGAGGAACCCTAAGGCTAAAATACTGCAAAAAATACCTACCAAAGGGAGATTATAAGGTTACATCTAAATATTCCAACTAAATATTACATTGCAATATGATTATTCATAAATACATATAAATCAGTTTTTTATAATAATATTTAGGCTTTTTCCTTCACCAAAAAAGTTTGAGAACCGCTAGTATATTTTATTTAGAGGTTGAGTATACGAGCCACTTCCGACCTGAAACAAAAAGACAACTAAGATATCTTTTGTTAAAATTGAGTTAAAAGAGTTAATCCCAAAAAGATTTACGTTATACAACACTATACACTAATTACCGCCCATGTTCCTAAACCGCACATGCTGGATAAAACAAATGAAAATAGGAATTATTGCAGGCGAGACCAAACTGAACAATAATACAACATTAAGTTGAAAATATACTAATATAATTTTAACATACTAGTCTGTGTAGCGGAGTTGTAAGCACACCACTCTGTCACATGCTAGAAGTGGTATGTGAGTTAATATTTGTTTTAAGTTTATATTATATTTATGTTTCTTTAAATTATATATTATATAAATACGTGCAGCTATTAAGATATTAAAACTTGTGTATATAAAATTATATGCAGACAAAAATCTGTGGCATAGTGGTTGTACTTATCCTAATAAATCATGGCAGAAGATATTAATAATATAAAATATAATATATTATTATGACATTAGTATGTAAGTGGACAATGCCAGTATACAGCAGCTAAATCAAATTGATAATTATTAAATTAATAAATTTATTTCATTTATTTGTATTGACGAGTAAAAGCGCTCTATTGGAGTCCAATTACTAAAAGTAAATACATAAAAAAAAAATCCAGTTTGGATTCAGAGCATAATGTATGTATATGTATTTTTAAATTCAATTTCGTTTATAAACATCACTAATTATTATAAACAAAAGACTCAAAACAATATAATATGCACAAAAGAGCATTAAAATAGTTTATTAAACACACGAAACATTTTACATAATAGGACAATACAATTTCAGACATGAAATCCTCAAAATATGAAGCGAAATTATTTCAATAAAACATTTCAGAAACTTGTGTTTACTGAACACCATTTATAACCGGCTACTATGAGAAAAGTTTGTCTAAATAAGAGACAAAATTTCATCAAAGGACACGCTGTATATGAGGGCAGTTTATAAAGTTATGACCCTATTACGTTTTTATTACCGGCCCAAATTTTGTGCCCGTGAGTCCTTTATTATTCACTCTTTCATGTGTCACTGACACGTACTACTACGTGAGATATAAACATTAATGAGATACACGCAGTATCTCTGTGTCATGCATAACTTTTACGTGAACCAATAACAATTACGTTAAGGTTTAGTTAAGTTAAGGACTCTAAAATTATAGTTATAAGAAACATCAAAGTTAAATTGTTTATGATTGAAAAGCGAAGAATTCAATATATTGTAAACGAACAACCAAACAAATAACCAAAATAAACGCGATATCAAGTCATATAGAGTCTTTTAAACCTGTTAAAAATTTGTTTGAATTTACAGTTCATTATAATCTTAAGTAATTTGCTTACATGACATAATTAAATTGAAAATCTTTTTGTGGCTTAAAATAAACGCAATAGTAAACCGCAAAAAGATTTTAAAATTATCACATAATATATTAAATTTTTATATGCCCAATTAAAATAGGGTCACAAAATATGGACTAACAGGTTATGAGTCAGTAGGTACATGAAATTCGGGCGAAGTTTAAGCGCATACAAAACCTGAAAATCGCATTACGCGAAATCCTCCCTGAATAGAATCCTACGTACTATGATTTGACATTGAGAGATAATTCAGGATTTCAAAATTTAATTGCTACTTTTTGTCTTCATTATTGACAAAATTATTGAAACAATCAAGTCAATTTTGTGTTTTTTTGACATAAAAACTAAAGTCATATGTCTTCCTTTAAACTTTCTTATACAACTAGTTAATTTAGTGTTGATTCAGAAGATGTACTAACAGCGACGTAACTGACAGACGGACAGTTCAGACTAGAAAAAGAAGAGTACTGAAGATAAACGATTCAGCTAGAACTGGTCTCTTATTCATTGTCGTCTCCAGACGGATAATCAGATTGTGAGCTTTCCACAGACTGATGCACTTTTGGTTCCGCACAAGATCGATGGATTTTTTATAAGGAAAATTAATGTATGTACCGAACGTCTGCGATTACAATACCTTATCTACACATTATTTTTTTAACGATTCTATTTTTTACAATTCTACAATAAATTTATTTAATTATATTTAATATTTTAGAATTTTCTGAAATCGCTATACCTCGAAAAGTAGAGGTCTTAGGTGGATGGTTTAAAGGATAATTTTGTTCAGGAAAATAAGTTCTTTCTGAGACTGAAATTTAAAAAAAAACCATTTATGTTAAAGTCGCGGCCAGAACCGAAGATAAAAACGCTAGTTATAATATAATTAATATGAAGAAGTATAAATAAAGGTTGTAATTAAATAATAATGTAAGTGAAGTGAAGTTATGGAAAATTCTTGTCAGTATTTTAGAATGCAAATAAAGTTATTTCAGTTGACCTCGAAACACTAACTGCCATTTACGCGCGAGTGTTTGTGCTTGCCCCTCCATGTTTTCTTTCTGAGGCAAATGTGCGATTCAGTTGCATGCCTCTAAAATTAAATTGTGCTTATTTCCTACCATGACACTTTGCACGTATCAAAACGAAAACAAAACTTTCTTTTTTTTATCAATATAACAAGTCATAAAGTCATAAATAGCTATACACCTATAAACTAATTATTCAATATGAAACTATATAATTATAAAAATATAAAACCACTTAGTTTTGAGCTAGAACTTAATACAAAAACAGCAGCTATGTTGGCTTCAAATTATTATTACGTATTTAATCAATTCAATTAATTAACAATATTCATGAAAATGTCAATGATATTATGGTATTACAGTTACTAAATAGTAATACATATATATATATATATATATATATATATATATACCTATATATATAAAACGGTTTTTTTCAATATATGTTCAACACAACTGTTAGGTTAGTTTAATTACTTATGTATTTGTTATTGTTATGTGTGGGTTTGTTAACTGTATGTTGTGTATCCCTTTACTAATATAAATGTGAATGTGAGTTTGTTTGTTACGTTTTCACGCAACAACTACTTAACCGATCATCATGAAACTTTGTACACATGCTTGGAGGTACTAGAAGTGACATAGGATACTTTTTATTTTAAAAACTAACAATTATTTTTTACTACAGTTACCAATTGACTATAGTTTCAGCTGTTTGGAATGTTTCTATATTTATTTTTATTTTCGTCTGTCATTTTTATATATGCAGTATAAATATTTGTGGTTAGATACCACTTTATTATTTTAGATCTTACTGATACTTATTTAATGACTTAAATGCGAGCGAAGCCGCGGGTAAAAGCTAGTGTTTAAATAAATATTTTTTTACAAACAGCTCATGATACGCGTCCTTGCCTGTCCGCCGAATGTCCAAAAATAACAAAGTAAACAAACACTGGTGAACCTAACTACACTTGTGATGCAAATGTCGAGTTTACATTTCGAGATGTGCTCGCTGTTACTGCACTAACTCGAACTTCATTAACTCGCTGTTTAACCTATTGAGTGAATTTAATTTCGAGTTACTACAACGAATACAAAGTGAAGTTGTGCTATTCTTGAAATGATAACGAAATCAATTACGATTCTTTTTCGTTTTAATATTGTATTTTATTATTTTAGTTGTTTTAATATTATTAAATGTTCCAATTTAAAAAAAAAATCATACTAATATATTTATTTATTGATTTAAATAATAACATGATTTTATTTTATTTTTTATACTGAATTTTTACTAAAATAAATAATATAACAAATCCAGAATAACCATTTTACTCGTACGAAAGTCTGATGTGAACTCAGTTAATTGTAAATAATTCGCTTTCATGACAATTGGGCTGAAAAACTTTTGCATTCAGGGTAATTTACTTCATTACTCTGTACACTAGATCGTTTTCGCGAGTAATTAATTACATCAAGCCATTTTAGTCGGCTTAATGTTTTTCTACTATTAAAAACATATAAGAATAATATTAGAGAAATTTGGAGAATATAGGCGTGGTCAAAGAGATTTGATTGACTCAATAACTTTGTGTTGTACCTCCTACGCCACTTGTCTTTTATCTTTTAAGGCAGAAAAATGCAAAACTATGTATGATGTCTACAATAGTTCGTTCTATAGTTAGACAAAACTGCATCGAATACAAAATTTATTACAGTTTTAGAACAATCATAAACAGGGTGTTTACATGTTGCCGATGCGATGTAAATTTATGAAACATCCTATATGTTCGGTAACATACGCCTGGAGGCTCTTAGTTGTTTTCTTCTACTTCTAGCTTCTACTGATATGTGACATATACCTAGAGTTTTAATCTTGACATCTGTGCAAGCTACAAGATTGCTGCATTTCGTTAACTTCGGACGTCCGGACATGAAAAGCTGTTTATTGCACGTCACAATGACATAAGCGACAATAGTATTCTTAAGACTAGAATATTAGTTATGTAACACTATATATTAATAACATGCTTTGTTATATAACAATGTTTTCATTTGTTTTTTCTTTAATTGGAGTTTGTGTTCTGTTATACAAGTATCGAAGTACAAAAAGTGAGTTTCATTATCGAGTTAAAAGAGTTGTGGAGCGAAGTTATAAATTTACCTGCACTTGGTAGTGTTTACGCTTAACGTTTTCGGTTCGCCGTTTGTTCTCGTCATTAATATTGTTATTTATTGCGGATTTTACAAAATGAGCATTTCCACAATCATTTATAGCATGTAAGTATGGAGCTCTGTTTCAACTGTATCGAGTGATAGTTCTTATTGGATTATAAATAATATATTTTTTTAAACAAATGAATTACATTTAACATTTATTGTTTAACTGTCATTTTTGTAAAAAAAAAATTAATCAGATGTATTCAGTTGAAAAAAAAAACGACTAAATTACAAAATATATAATACAAAAAACGCACTTTTAATAAATAAATAATTTTATACAATTAGTGAATTTATGAGGGTTATAAATAAATTATTTACACTTTATTTTAACTAATTATTTTGTAAGTTTAGTGTAGTCAATAGAGCAAGTGGTCTGTATAAAAGAAAACTCTTAAAATTGTATTTACACTATATTACCGAACTCTTATAATCTGTTCCAGAGGCGGCTCGTCCTAAAGAGCGCTGGTGCAGTGCACTACCACGAAAATTACAGAAGTAATCTATATTTCTTCATAATACATACTATCCTTACATTACATTCATTCTATTCTACTATGCCTATACAATAGTATATTATATTACCTATATCTACGCCGCTGTAATATAAGTTCTGTAATTTTCGTGAGAGTGCACTGCACCAGCGCTCTTTAGGACGAGCCGCCTCTGATCTGTTCCCATTCGCAACCAACATCCAAATCCTCATTCCTCGTCCCTTACGTTCGTCTTTTGTTTCATTCCAAATTCAAATTGACAGATTTATTTATAAAAATATATATAGTACACTATTAACATCGCCGCCGCAATCTCTTTTCTGTCAACGACATTTAGTTTTAAATTATTTGACAATAAATTATAGTAATTTTGTAATTAAATCTTTGCATACCATTTGCACTTTTGACGAGTTTCTTGTGGTCTTCTTCTCGCCTTACGCCTTTCCGAAGTCACGGTAGAGTCTAACGATGAGCAAGCGCACGCCTTTAGTGCCTATGCTAATAAATTATCTTCAATTCATTTCACTTTTAATAAAATACGTTACTTTAAGATCTGTGTTACTTGCATTAACCATATTTATGGCAAGTAAATGAATTTTAGACTTACGTTTCAGTCAAATCCGTTCCGTCTTTTCTGTGTAGAACCGTTAAACATTCACAATTATTTTTATGCCTCGATTAAAATATTTTCTTACAAAAACTCGTGGTAATAATTTAGTTTGTTGAAGAACATAATAAAATATGTAAAGGCACAATGTATCAGTGTTTAGACGTTAAAACGCGCGAATTTAATCTTCCTTGAAACGAACTAATTTACGAGTAACAATTACGAAATAAAATAAAAAAACAGTAGCCGCAATAAATAAATGAAAACGACTATAAAAATAAGCTTAATGACAAAACGTAAAAAACGGCCGAAATTTCTTTAAAATGCTTAATTATTTAACACAGCGAGGAAATCCTCGTGGGCCGGCCATCTTCACGTACACGGATTTATTATTTCAAGTTTTGAAATAAAATTTTTAATTACCGCATAATCCGCATAAGAAATGTCGTAAAAAGATTTTCAAATGAGTATAAAGGCGTTTCTACATTTTTAATACGTAGATATGTATTATTATTTTTATATTTCTTGCTTTAATAGTAGCTAAGAAAGATGTTATGATTTTATTATTATTGTTTTTGTTTAAAAACTATTACGTATTATAAGGAATTATTAGCAGTTATCTTTATTACCATATATATTGAACCACAGACAAAAGTCGCCCTAATTAATTGTAACCCTAGTTAATTGGTATACTGTATTTTTAAGTTCAATGTAGAACAACCTTTAGAACAAATGTTGAGATATTTAAGTGGCCATTTTTGGACACAACACTTTAAACTCGTAAAGCTTTGGCAATAAAAATGTGACATCTCTCTGTGTGTAGGTTTTATTATGTATTTTTGTATTATTATTATTATTATTCATATTGTAATTCCTTTCTATATGAAAAACTATCTCTAGATCAGTGATTCTCAACCTTTTTTTTTGTTGTGGTACACTTTTAGAATTTCTAAACTGGTCTAGACCATTGCTTTTATTTTTATCAGTATTTTGCTGGTACTATTGTAATATTACATTCTATTTTTTTTTTAATTTAATTGTAATTTGCATAAAATCTTAATTATGTATTTATTATTGAAATTTAGTTGGGGATTGTACAATTAATAATTTCGTTAAATGTTTAAAACTTAACAGTGTTTTCAATTATATTGAGCATGCTGTCCTATCCTATAATTAAAATTTCATTTGGTTTGTAACAAGGGACCTCCCTTTATATCATATACTGTCTTAATGTAATTTTGAAGGGAGGCAATTAAGCCTATATATAAATAAATTAAAGAAAATAAGTAAGTAAATTTCTAAGGCCCGTATCTAGAAATTACTCTAAAGCATAGATTCACTGAGTAGAGTTCAAAACTACATATATCCCTCAACCGTACGAAACAAAATTGACCAATCACTTACTTGAAATATTGTTGACGTAATTTGACCAATGATAATAATCCATTGTAACTGTCTACTATCACTTAGCTGTCATTACGTTCTGTTACACGCATTTATAAGAAATCATTTCAATCGTTACTTATTAATTTATAAATAACAAATTATTGTTTAAACTAGATATTTGATATATGTATAAGTTATATGCAAAATATTACTATTTTATTTTGGTTACTATCTAATGGTTGCCGTGTTTAACACTAGGTTTACGGACGTTTTCTATATACCTACTTCTACTAAAACGCGTCAATTTGACGCATATCGTAGAGATAGGTATACCACATAGACAAGTTCAGTAATTCAACACTTTTAAAGAAACTAGACTTTAATTTATATTTCCCTCGATCAATGAATAGAAATCATACAAAGAGATAAAATGAAAATTTAAACAGTTTTTGGTAATTCTCTGATAAAAGTCAAAATGCGTCAAATTGACGCGTCCCATAAACCTAGTGTTAAAGATTTATTATTTATTAGTAAACAATTTTGACTCCATAAAATGGAATAAAATGCATTTAAGTAATGATCAGGTGACCACAGATCAAACTGCACTCAAGTGTTATTTCTGAAAATGGTTAACTGTAAGGTCTGCAAGTCCTTGCCCCATAATGGTAGAAGTAATCGACCCGGATGTTATTATTATATATAAAAGGTTTATCTTTAAGTATATAGTTATCTCTAAGTTAAACTTAAGTATCATTCAAAAAACACATTAAAGTAATCTTTCAAATCAATTCTTATAATCAGGTTTTATGATAAAATAATTGACTGTATTTTAGATACAAACTTAGGACTAGAGTTGTCAAGTTTTTTTGCTCAGATCGACATCTATCGACCGGAAATCAAACCAGTGACCTTCGCATAACAGCCTGAAGTATGGAGAGATTTCTGTCGTTCAACACTAGTTCAGAAGTTCCCAAACTATTCGTCGCAAGCGAATATTGAATGGGTCTTAAAACGTAATATGTATATATGTGTAAATAGTACAGTCCTTCATTCATATTGGAAACGATTTTTTTTCATTACAATTAAAATAAATTAGAAGATGTGCCTCAAACTTTGAGAACCACTGCACTAGTTAGGTATATGTCAAAAAGTAAAAATTAAATGACAATGTAGCGGTTACCTACACAGCCACATGGCCTGGGCACATGAGGTCGCAGCAACCACTAGCTCACAACAACAAAGGTGGTATCGCCCACATAAACTCGATTAAGTATTTTATAATTCAGTATAGGTTAATTAATTGATCAATTTATATTCTTCCATGTTACATACCATCCCTTTCATACCTCACGAGCCTTAAGGTTTAAGATGTTTATTGACTCAAAAAGAATTGCAAAAAATTCACTTAATTGAGATAATAGTAATTATAAATAAACATATCGCACGTAGCATATTAACAACACCATCACAAGGCACTCAAACCCATTGTGTTTTTTTAACTCATATTTAAATCTAACAATATTTGTAATATTAGTTATATTAGGTGGCAATGCGTTATAGAACTGTGCCCCTTCCACCACAACACTTCCCCTTCCGTAGCTAGTTCTAGCCCCTAGGATTTTTATCTGGCCTTCACAATACAATTCCAATATATTTATCTAATTGAAACATATCTACCGATTTGATAAAATACACCGTCAGAAGGCGGTCTTGAAATTAATTTATTACAGTCGCCTTTCTTCGCTTAAACTTAGAGTCTAGGAATTGTAGATAGGTTTAGTCTAGACGCCTGTCCATGGTCTGGACTGATTGATTACACCACTGAGGTAAGTTCAAGTTACTGAAACTTATATATGCTTTAAAACTTTGTCTACACCTAGTATCTCAATTTCTAAAAGTGATTTAACATGAAAACGATTGATACGTGTTTTTAGTTTATCCCGTTAGATGTCGCTGCAGATCACTTTAATTGCACATGTATCATCTATTTCAACGGTTCTTTTTAGGAGAAGGAAAAAGCCTTAATATAATTATAAAAAACTGATTTATATGTATTTATGAATAATCATATTGCAATGTAATATTTAGTTGGAATATTTAGATGTAACCTTATAATCTCCCTTTGGTAGGTATTTTTTTGCAGTATTTTAGCCCTGGGGGTTCCGCGGAACACACTTTGAGAATGGCTGTTCTATTTAATAAAATAGGATTTCATTAATAAATACACCGACAAACTTTTTTTTAAATTCCAATGATCGTATCTATCCATTGATGTCTTGAACAAAATATCTTTTTATATAATGCATTGCTTGGTTATAGACATTCCTAATGGAGACACCATTATACATATTACAGACCAGCTTTTACCAGAAAAAACCAGCGATACTCAAAGAATGATATTATTATTTCCATTACATATAAAAATTCAGCGATGACAACTAGTAATTATGGGAAAAACCCAATTCGTCACATAGCATTTATTCGTGTTACGTTAAAAGTGTGTCATATGTTATTTTGAATTCTTACCAGATTTTGTTTTGTCTCAATTTTGATTATTTCATTTTATTAATTATTTATTATTAACCTAACTATAGTAATAAAGGCATTATATGCAATGCCCCCAAACTAAGATCCTCCAAGAAACATTGTTTATAATATTATTATTATTGAAATGAAATGAAATGAAAATCGTTTATTAGCATAGGCACTAAAGGCGTGCGCTTGCTCATCGTCAGATTCTATAATGGCTTCGGAAAGGCGTATGACGAGAAGAAGACCACAAGAAACTCCTCATATTTGACGGGCAACCATACCCAGGACCTCTGAGTAATTGGATCGCGATATCTGTTTAAAATAAAATCGTACGTGACGCAAGACACGTGTACATGTGGTTGAAAAGTAGAACATTAAATAATAATGTTTCAAAGTACTTGTAAGTACTTACATACAAATAATATAACCTAAATATGTTTTGGTAAAAAGAATAAATCAGTCAGTAGCAGATTTCAAGTGAAATCGTCAACTACCCGCGTGTTCACAACTCGTAATGTTTTAATGTACAAAATCATAAAAGTTGTCACTTAAAAAAAACGAGTCGATCATCAAACGCTCCCGGTTTTCGCGTAAAATAAACAAAGTTTTTACGATTCTAAACTTTTATTCATTGGCATCATACTAAAAATATTATAGTCAAATACCATTACGAGCTTGTCTTGCAAAGTGGCAGAGTTAAACTTTAAACATGTTTAAATGTATTGAACATTTTTGACATAAAATTTTGTAAATTACCAACCGATAGCCGACGAGCTATTTCCACCTTATTAGATGTGGATATTTATTGGAAAATTTAATTTTTTTTATATATAATTTATTTAGGTATATAGAACTTTATCACCCCACTTCCAATAGGCGAACTTAATGGCCTTTGGATATTTTCTTCCATTTAAATTTCAGGATCAATAAAGAGGTTACATTCGAGAAAAAGTGTGTTTTTTTCATATTAGTCCAGGAGAAGAGAAGACCGTACCGAACTCCATTATGGCTTAAATCCCGATTACTTCAGAACTAATTCTGATGCCTAGTCACTACGTGGATGTCACATTCAAAGTCTGCCCACCCCTGTTTGCAAAGCATATATAGCGTAAGTTTACAGCCCATTATGATATCAGTTGACAAGTACACTCGTATAATAATGAATGGGCGCAGTAAAAACTAAATATTTATAAGCGATTCTCAAGAAAAAGTCTGCGATCAAATTCAAGACTGTGAAACTTGAATTTATGGCGTTGTATTCTTGAAACACACGTGCGCTGAATTTCGGGTGACAATGCTTTTGTTTTTGAATTGGGATGTTGCGAAATTCAATTGTTTTTATGTTTTTTTTTTTGTTTTTGTTATTTGTTTTTGAAACTGACACATATGTGACTATTTATTCCGAAAACAAGTGGAACCGGAAATTATCGATCGCTATTTTTGTGCATTTCAATAGGCGACAGCTGCTTATGCCTGACTACAATGAATAGAAAATTTTTTTATTCAATAATTTTTTTTTTATTAATATATATATATTAATATATATATATATATATATATATATATAACACGTTCCGTTTTTGTATCTAGAGGCAGCGGTTCTCAAACTTTTTTGGCGAAGGAAAAAGCCTTAATATAATTATAAAAAACTGATTTATATGTATTTATGAATAATCATATTGCAATGTAATATTACGTAATATTTAGCTGGAATCATTAGATATAACCTTATAAGTAACCTTTGGTAAGTATTTTTTGCAGTATTTTAGCCCTAGGGTTCCGAAGAAATTTCAAGAATAAATTGGCAAATACTAACTTATTAAAATATTTAATAAATTAGTTCATTAATTGTGGTCACCCTAACAAATAACAAGTCAAAGTTACTACCTCATTTATTTGAAGACACAAAGCACGTGTTCCGACACAAAAATATTTGACAGCAGAAATGTAAAATTTGACTTCTGCTCGTAATAAGTGTCAAGCTTTCGTCAAAGCTTACTTTCTTGGAAAACAAAGCTCCCTATCCACTAAAACTGTACAAGTATCCGGATTATGTGAGTTTTACTGTACCTACAACAAAAACTCGACTTCTTTTTGTATTGTTCATTTATATAATACTAGCTTTTACCCGCGGCTTCGCTCGCATTTAAATCATTAAACAAGTATCAGAGATCATTTCAATAGAAATAAATCAATATGATTCCAAACAGCTGAAACTATTGTCAATTGGAAACTATAGTTTACTTTAAATAAAAAGTATCCTATGTTACTTCTAGAACCTCCAAAAATATATGTACAAAGTTTCATGATGATCGGTTAAGTAGTTGGTTCGTGAAAACGTAACAAACAAACTCACATTCACATTTATATTAGTAAGGGATTTAATATATTTAAATTGTTATAATTTATATAGAAAATTATATTGAAAAACAGTTAATTTTACAAAATTAATTTTCGATAAAATCACATTTTACCGTTGATTGCTTCTAATTGAATATTATTCGACGTTGTTATTAGCTGGACCACACGCTAAAGCTTCCAAAATAAACCTTTTTTTTTTATTACGATGAAGATAACTTCGTAATTATGTTGTTTAATTTTAATAGTACTCAATATAATTAAAAATTTGAAACTTCCATTACATCCTTCTTGTCTCATCATAGTACTGGTCCGATCAATATAATCAAATTAATATAAAATATTTTTTGAATTTAAATTAATTATTACGAACTCTTTTTTATTCATGTTTTTATTTTTTATAAAGATGATAATTGTTGTCATTTTTTATATCTGTCTGTAACTCAACGCATAGAAACGAAAAAGTATTTAAGTGAAAAACAGACCACTATTACCACGAGGCTCTAGTCCGCATACATTACATATACCCATTATTTATACCCAAAACCTAAATATCAAGGACACGCAGGCCTGAAATCAAAATCATTATTTCCCATAGTCGCTTCAGGTACTAACTTGATAGTCAGAATCCACGAGATTTCGGAAATAATAAATTAAGCATTTTTAAAAATTTAATGCAATTAATAAAATGCAACTCCTATAAATACCTACTGTTGCTTCTTTAAATCAGAAATCAAACAATAGTGTTTGAACGAATATAATTCTAAAAGCAAAATTTTTGAGATGTATGTTCCTGCTCTGTTCATGCACAACATTGTTACTATAGAAAACTGTTTGATGTCGACTTCGTAAGGCAAAATTATTAACAACATTTTCATTTAATTTTCATGTTTCTGAAATATTGACAAGCACATAAAAGATGAGAAAATTAATTTATTTTTACATTGTGTAAACTTAAATAAAGTTTTTTAAAATTATTTCTATTAAGAATGGATTTCAACACGAAAATACTATATAAATAGCATAAAAAATAATACATTTAATTAATGGTAGGCAGACTGGCGATGGTTTCATGGTAGTACCACTACTTGGAAGTGAAACACCTGTGAAGTGAATTAGCGCGTTTCAGGGAGGCTAAAATACAGATATTTCCTACTCTGAAACACTTACGGATATGTAATCATTCACGAAATTACAGCGACAGCGACGGATAGGCCATTCAATGCTTATTTTACGGATATTTGACAGGACTTTTTACAGGCTTATATGTCAAATTCATGTAAGTTACAGAGGTGACGGCTGTATCATGAAACTTCGAATATGCCTGAGTAGCCCCCCAGGGTTGGCTTGGGATCAACCCAGATACACCGAACATGGCTTATAGCTCGTTATTTTAGTAATGAATAGCTGTGATTTTTGTCCAAATCCCAGCGCGTGACAAAGTTAAGCGTGTCTGCTTAAAATCCGAGTAATGGAATATTCTAGCATTGAATTCTGTGGGCTTATCACGAATTTTAGTCTGGCTTTCGAAACGAGTTCGCTTCAAGCGATTTGTATGGAAATATGAGCAGCGCCACCGCGTGCGGATTTGGAACTACAATATTTTAGATACTTTTTGTTAATTTTCGTACGTCTCGATCTTTCGTTCATCTGATAGATTGCTGGTGCTCGTTAGTCGTTAGTAAAAAATCATGATCCCGATTGCTAATGGATCGGTTTTACTTGTGACAGCTCGATTCGAAAGCCAGACTAAATTCGTGATAAGCCCACTGTTATCGAAATAAATACACATGTTTATTACAATACTGTTTTATTAATTGCAAACACAGTCTGACCTCGAGTTTATCAACCTCATAGTACTACGCACTACCGCGGCTCAACGCCGTGAAGATATTAATAGCCCAACACAGCTCGGTCAGTGTGTATCTGCGGATATTCTGTACCCAATAACGATGTCGGTATTTTTTTTGTAATATTTTAAAAATTAAATGACTACCAGACATAGGGGTCATTCAAGTATTACGTAAGCGCTTGAGGGGGGCGGGGGAGTCTTTGCTTTGCTTATTTTTGATGACATGGTGGGGGGGGGGGGGGTCGATATCCTGATTACGTCAGCAATTATATCAATTAAAAAAAATACATTAAAAGAAAAATGCATATAGGTACCAATGATTACGAAAGCATGGGGGGGGAAGAGGTTTGCTTACTTTTGCTGACAAGGGGAAGGGGAAGAGGGGGGGGGGGGGGGGGTTTAAATAATTGTAAAAAATCTGCTTACATAATACTTGAATGGCCCCATAGTGCATTTTAGTTTTTATATTAAGCGGAGAGTAGTCCAATTATTTAATTTAAAAAACTAATTAAAATAACTCCTTTTATTTAAAATTAATGTTGTATTATGTAGCTAATTATACCTCCTATAGTATAGAGTTAAATATCAATTGTCTAAAAGTAATTAATTTCGTGTCCCTCGGTGATTATGTCGTTAAGCAATCGAATTTTAAAAATGCATGTAACAAAATAGATGTTTGTGTTATTGTATACGCACGTGTTCTCTTTTTCCTGTAATAACATGTTTTTCAGTGAAAGAAAATTCCTGAATATATAAACAATTTATTGTAGAAAAACGTGTGCGTGCCGGCCATTCAAAATTCTCCATTCATGTAATTAGATTTTTTAATTTGTTTTCCAATTTATTATTCTATTATATTTTCTATTCTTTTACATCATCCGTTGATTCTTATTAGAACACTTTGACTTATCAAAAATACAATTATAGGTACTTAATAATATGCAGCGACTGTAATAGCACCTTGTTCACTTCAACAATAGATATTATTTAGTACTAGATACTAGTACTAATACTAGTACTAGTTACTAGATGTCATTTGTTTTTTCTACCAATTAACCATGAAGAGAGCTATAGTTAGACCAATGACTTGACAATTCTCTCTCTGGTGTTTCCAGATGCAAAATAAAACGTTAATAACAACGTTACCACTGAAAAATAAGAATAACTATTTTGATAGAAATCTACATTGATAAAAAACAACATTTAAGAATAACGAAAGGGTTTTTTTGACATGAGGATTTACGTCAGCATTAAAATTGTATAATTTCTTATTAGGCTGTCGCCTGAATACTGGACATAGGCAGAATTGTATATGTATTATTTCCTATAATATATTATAGTACACCTGGATGCTGTCCACACTAGAAAACCAGAGGGTAGTCGTGATGAATTTGACGCGCGCAACGTCGACAACATCGGATAAGTCAGACGATAATCTACACTAAAGTCACTGCAGCTTTCTATTTCGTTGCATTTTTCAGATTTTTCCAGAAGAGACTTTGGAATTTCAAAATTCAGGGTTGACAATATGTTTTAATTATTAACTAAGTTTATTGTATAATAATTAATAATAATTATTATATAATTTTATACACAATTTCTTTTAACGTTCATTTATTTTAACAAAGCTAGACTTTTCATATTTTTTTTTGTTATTCAGAAAACTTACAGCTAAAAAAAACAAATAAATGAAAATAAAAAACCCAAATAAAGTTTTCGCCAATGAAAATATATATTAATTTTAACAGTTCCAAAGTAAATTATGAAAAAACTACTCAATACTTCAATAAATACATAAAAATCTTAATAATAAAATATTGTAATCTGCTAAAATTTTGAAATATCTTTCCCCAACCCTCCACACTTATATTGCAACGTATCTCAAATTACAAAAAGAGAAGCGAAAAATGAAGTTTGTACGTAGCAGGCGACTCATTTCAACTCTCTGATGGGTCAACGCGATTTTGACCTGTAAAATTTGACCCTTATCTAAAATATATCCCATAACTATACTGGTAAGTAAAACGAATAATTTCTACACAAGCAATTTGATATAACTGAAAATCGTAAATTTCCTACTTATGTTCAGTTTTTGCAATGTAATTCTACTGTATTGACGACTTGAAAGATTGATGAGAACAGCTGAATGTAAGCTGTTACCAATGCGTCACGTTAGCATTCTCTGAGATAGACCTTCGTCCGGCAGTAACCGCCTTATGACTGATATGTTGATAATGAACTTATAGAATAAATTAAGTAAATATTATATTGTAATAAAACAAACGATATTGTTAATCATGTTTTCCTGAGTTAAAGTTTATCAATGTTAAAAGAGGTCAAACTGTAACAGGTCAAATTTTTATAGTCCAATACATTATTCGCCTTACAGACATGTTTTGTCTTCGACTAATGATTTTTCCTCTTCTAAGCTATTTCTCGTGATTGAAATGAGTGCGAGTGTATTGAAAAATATTGTTGAGTTAAAACGAAAAATAACTTGCTTCAATTTTTTCAATTAATAATTATTATTCACACTAGCGACGCCGGTTTTGCTTGCAACATGTTAAACCTTAAAAATGTATATATCTTCAAACCATAACATTATAATTCACATTAAACACAGTAAAATATTTTAAAAATCAATGGGCTTACCTAATTTTTTTACCCCTATCCCTACTAATATTATAAATGCGAATGTGAGTTCGTTTGTTACGTTTTCATGCAACAACTACTTAACCGATCATCATGGAACTTTGTACACATATTTTTGGAGGTACTAGAAGTAACATGGGATACTTTTTTTTTTAAATATTATTTTTTATTAGGGTTTCAGCTGTTTGGGATTTTTCTATATTTATTTTTATTTCTGTCTGTCATTTTTATATATGCAGTATAAAACTATGAAACTAAACTACTAAATGATCTCTAATACTTATTTAATGACTTAAATGCGAGCGAGGTCGCGAGTAAAAGCTAGTAATAAATAAATATAATGCGACCCATACAGTAGCTGTAAACCTATAATATTTTGCCTTCACAGAAATAAAAACTCAACACCTCATTTCTAAGTAAGTTATTCCTTATTTTTAAGTCTGTGTTTGTGGTTTGACCTCTTGATCCTCTTTGAGGTCAAAGGAGACGTGATGACAAGGGTTTTACCACACTTGAGGCAACTATACCATTGTTTTAATGGTAATCCATAACATATTCTAAGAGTCTAATATTGACATTTATTTTTTTGAACACTAGAGATGTCAAATCAAATTTGTGTGAAATGAACTTACAATCGTGTTAATTTTAATTCTTGAATACAATTAATATTAATAATTAATACAATTATTTGCATGCCATGCTTTAGTACGTGCCTATGCTAATAAACGATTTTCATTTCACTTCATTTCGTTATGCAAAATATGTGATACTACTAACATTACTTTAAGACCTATGTTACTACTAACCATATATATGGCAAATAAATTAATTTGAATTTGAATTTTGAACAATATATATTATCTAAATACTTTGTAACAATATTGAACTCTTGAGATCTGTTTGTGTATTATTTTTTTTTATAAATATAAGCATATTTCTCAATTAAGTTTTTAGTAAATTCTTTTAGAGCAATAAAATAATTCTTTCCTCTTATGCAATAAACATTTTTATAACGTTAAATAGATATACAATTATTTAAAATAGGGGATCATGTGCTACCTTTATACAAAACTCCCCAAAAGTTTTATTGAAAATTCTTTCATTTTGTAAAAGTTATATTGTATTTACACGTGTTAGTCATTCCAATTGTTTTATTTACATATATTTAATTAATAATGGCATAAAAATAAAGAAACGAAACGTACATAATCTCCTTGATTTTGTATTTTGTTTTAGGAAATATTTATTAAAAATTCATAGCACACATGTGCAAGTCGTGCCTGGGGGGCTACTCAGGCGTATCCGAAGTTTCGTGATACGGCCGTCACTTCTATAGTTTATGTGAATTTTGACACATAAGTCCTATCAAATGTTCATAAAATAAGCATTGTATGGCCTATCCGTCGTGACGTCGCTGTCAAATCCGTAATTTCGTGAATGATTACATAAGTGTTCCTGAGTAGGAAACGTCCGTATTTTCGTCCGAAGTGCGCCTGAGTAGCCGCCCTGACGTGTAATGAATGAGTCACTACTCACTGAAATGCGTGAATTTTACTAAATAAAATAAATTATGCGTTTCAATAGAAATTTGTGAAATTCAATATAATAAAATGAAGGAAACGTGGAGTCAGAATTTGTACCTGCAAATATTTAAGTTTAGTCCCAAAACCCCTTTATTAAATTAATTACGTATCGATCGAATATTCTAAGAAAACCAATCGGTAAATTTGCCTTGGAAACACGGTTGTTTTACGATTTCACAATTACCACACAACATTTAAAATCAATTAAATCCCGGTTTTATATTATTATCTAAAACAATAGTATAATATTCAAGTTGCTTTTTATAGTAAGATAATTTGAAACCGCGGTTTAAGTTGTTGTATAATAAATTTTGTAGACTGCTAAATTTGGACCCATGAGCAGTGAGTCACATTGAACCAAAGGGTCTACTATCAAAATTGTAAATTATAATTTTCTTGCATAACTTGTTCTTAGTAAAAACTATATAAATATAATTATATGATTGAATGAACATTAATTTTAGTATTATATAAATTCATCAACACAATGCCATATTACTAAAATTTAATTTTGATTAATTTAAAATTTATATGAAAATATATATCTACCTCAAGATCGATCTAAAGATGATTTTTAGAGCATAAATCCCTACGTTATAAATGTGAATGTGAGTTTGTTTGTTACACATATTTTTGGAGGTACTAGAAGTAACATAGGATACTTTTTATTTTAAAAAAAAATAAGTTTTTGAAACATCATTATATGTTAGTAATTTTTAAAAATTAATCCCAGCCAAGCAAGAAAATATAGTTATCATATTGATTCATTTCTATTGAAATGATCTCTGATACTTATTTAATGACTTAAATGCGAGCGAAGCCGCGGGTAAAAGCTAGTATTATATAAGTATGCATTTCTATTACATTAAATAATAACACATCAAATTCTTGTATTGACATTTTAGAAGTGAAAAAACGCTTGATAAAACAAAACAAAAACAAAAGAAAAAAACACGCAAGAAAAATAATGTTACACTGCATTCAATGTGTAGGTATATATTTTTTTTTAAACTCGCGTACAATAAACGGACAGTGTCATGACCTGGCTCAATGATGTTTTATCGTATCTTATGCATAAACACACACACACATGCAAACAACAATAACACACTCATATAATTATCGCACACACTCACAAACAATGTAGATGTGGACTGATTCTTAACACAATTTAGATTTGGTTTCAATTTAAAATCGTTTACAAATTTTATTTAGAAAAATAGTTATATACCTATAAATTATAATAGCTATAAAGAACATTTTTAGTTATAAAACAAAATCAAATAAATTACATTTTTATTGTTCGGAATTTATCCCGCATGCTAGGAATTTCTCCATAAAATTTCAACAACATATAATTCACGAATAAATATCGGTTTGAAGTCGAGAATAACGCCATTTCTCAGTTTTCGTCTCGGTGTACGTATAACTGTTCGGCCGATTTGTTTACGTGCGAAACCACACGTGGCTCATGATGCAAAATCGCATATTACTTTTGCAATAATTATTTGCTATCTTTTTAATAAATACGCTATTCTTTTCATTTGTTTTGTTACGTCTTTCATATGTTTTTTTTTTTTTGTTTATTACGCAAAACACGTAGCCATTTTAACACTAGATTTACCAGCTTAAATATACCTATTTCTACCAAAACCAAAAAAGTATATATTTGTTACAAATAGGTATATATAAATTAAAGAAGCTTAGAAGAATTAAAGAAAATGTTACACGGAGTAGGAATTGTAATTTGATCTTACAAGAACAGTCATTTTGACTGGTCTGGCAAATCTAGTGTTAAACACATATGCCATTGAAGATTTTCCCTATATTATAAAAATAATTATTGTATTATTATATACAATGGAATCACTTAATAAATATCATCAAATTAAACTTTTATTCTTTTCTATTCTTGGTTCTTATTGCTAATCTGATAATCTATAACTACGAGTGTATCAATGAAAATAACATTAAAAAAAGTAACTCAGAGAACAATTAAAAGTTGTTTATAAGTAATTTCATCGGAAGTTTATAATTATTCCAGAATTACTGGTTTTACTTCATTTATGGGTATTTCCGACTTTTCACATTAGATACACGTGTTTCAATCACCATCGACTGTTTATTAAACAAAACGTATTTATTCTATACGTAGTTTTATAGTTAGATTTGATTTCATTGAGGATCCACTTTTTTCTCTCCCCTCTTCCTTACATCTATTTGGTTCTTGTTTTTTAAATTTTATTAGGTGTAGTATCTATCCCTTTATCACCTTGAGCATGCCGTCCTATCCTATAATTAAAATTTCATTTAATTTATATAATAGTAGTCCTTTTTGTAATATGCAGTTCTAATGTAATTTTGTAGGTAGGCTTTATAAATAAATAAATAAATATCAAGTTAAATAATAAAAAATTCATTATTGAGGTTAAAACCCCGCAAGTGAAATAACCCTAAATATTGTTTTTTGGGGCATCGTTTGCAGACACTCGTGAAATTTGACGAGTTTGTCAAAAAACAATGCAGATGCAATTAATGCTGTCACGAATTCAATATTTGCTAAAAGGATCCGGGTGCATGACTTGTCCAAACACAATTACTCGTAAAATGAACGAATATTTTATTATGCTCAAATAATTTATTTTTTCTTTATTTTTTACTAGCTTTTACCCGCGGCTTCGCTCACATTTAAGTCATTAAATAAGTATCAGAGATCATTTCAATAGAAATGAATCAATATGATTCCAAACAGCTGAAACTATAGTCAGTTGGAAACTATAGTAATAAACAATATTTTTTTAAATAAAAGTATGTGTGCAAAGTTTCATGATGATCGGTTAAATAGTTGTTGCGTGAAAACGTAACAAACAAACTCACATTCACATTTATAATATTAGTAGGGATTTTTATTGATAGCCCAGCATTTGACCACACTCCGCCTGATGTTAAGCTAGAGTGCAGTCCATGAGTGGAGACAACTGTTACCACAGACAGATGTCCGAGCGCAACAGTCGACTCCACTATGCCGGCTTGAGGATGAATGTGCTCCGTCCAAATTGACAGGGCACACTCCTCTTGTTATCTCGGCTACTTATATACTTGATGATTCTTAAACTCTAAAAAACTTTATTTCATTTTTAACTAAACTAACAAAACAATCAAAAACATTGTACGCGAATTACAAATTATGAAATATATACCTACCATCACGATTCAATTGAAAAAATGTTTGTAACTAATTACTATCACGTTCATTAATTATAATCCAATATTTTGAACGTTTCCCAACCTTACTACAGCTACAAAATATTAAATAACATACGTAATATTTATATTTATTCAGAGAAATGTACAGTTTTATACTCGTATACAGTAAAACCCCGCTTCACGCGAAAGAGTGCGTATAAACATAATATAGTCATCAACTTCTCTATGGTCGCGGGAATTCAGTCCCTCGCGTAAAGCGGGGCATTACTGTGTGTATAACTCGAAAATTGGTGTTAACCACAGTCTTCGCTATACAAAATTACTTTTGTTTCTTTCCACGATAATTAATTGTATGTTATATTTTATATAACCATATATATATATACCTAGTTATTAATAAGGAAATAACAAATTTAAGTACCTATTTGAAGTCCCACATATTATTCTTATCAAATAAATCGATTACAATTCTAGTTATCGTAAACTTATGTTATTGTTAATATTTGTTATTACGATTAATTTATTATCACAAATGGCGTCGTACTGTCTGTATATTGTATTTATTTTATACGAAGCCAATGACGAGAGACGTCAGCTTAATGGGAGCGATTTACAACGAGCTAGCTTAAATTAAGCAAAGTGAAGTAAAATCAAATTATTTTTTTATCTTATTCTCAATCATGCACCGTGATTTCGAAACATCACAAGAAACTCGCCAATCATAGCTTGTATAATAATTTAGAGCAGCCATTCTCAAAGTGTGTTCCGCGGAACCCTAGGGCTAAAATACCTACCAAAGGGAGATTATAAGGTTACATCTAAATATTCCAACTAAATATTACGTAAATGCAATATGATTATTCATAAATATATATAAATCAGTTTTTTATAATTATATTAAGGCTTTTTCCTTCGCCAAAAAGTTTGAGAACCGCTGATTTAGAGCATCTTTAAAAATTTAATACAATTATCCTCAAAGAAACAAAAAAAAAAACTTAATTAATAAGAAAAAACATATGCCAGTTAAAACACCACAATACACAAAGGTAATAATCATTTGAAACGTAAATTAACGTAGACACATGTAAAAGCATCAATCATTATTCAGTACTTCTGAAACAAATTTAATTACAAATTTTCCATTTGATCATAACTGAAAAACCAAATACACTATAATTTCACACTATTTATTGTCATAAATATAATAATAGACATTTGACAACTGTGGGCTTATCACGAATTTAGTCTGGCTTTCGAATCGAGCTGTTACAAGTAAAACGGATCCGTTAGCAATCGGGATCATGAATTTTTACTAACGAGCACCAGCAATCTATCAAATGAACGAAAGATCGAGACGTTCGAAAATTAACAAAAAGTATTTAAAATATTGTAGTTCCAAATCCGCACGCGGTGGCGCTGCTCAAATTTCCATACAAATCGCTTGAAGCGAACTCGGTTCGAAAGCCAGACTAAAATTCGTGATAAGCCCACTGTTAATTTGGTATCCAGTACCGATTGTGTACATCATTGCTAACAATACCAAGTTTGTGATCTTTTGTAAAAAAAAAACAAGTACATATGCCCGCTAGTATTCGTAACCAAATTAAAATTAAAATCTTTATTTCACATAGATATTTTTGGCTCCTGCGCATAGTCAGAATCTACGAGATTTCAGAAATAACAAGAAGCTTGCCAACACACCAGCCATTCTCAAAGTGGTGTTCCGCGGAACACTAGGGCTAAAATACTGTAAAAAATACCTACCAAAGGGAGATTATAAGGTTACATCTAAATATTCCAACTAAATATTACATTGCAATACGATTATTCATAAATACATATAAATCAGTTTTTTATAATTATATTAAGGCTTTTTCCTTCGCCAAAAAAGTTTGAGAACCGCTGCTATAATGTTATTATTAGTATGTATATTTTTGCTTAACTATTAATACAATTAAATAAAGTAAATAAAGTATATAGCTAGTGTCCAGTCACATCAACGTACGTTTAATCGGATTGATAAAATAATTTTCCAATAGATTATAACGTTTTAAATTTAATGAATTAATTGAAAAAATATTAATTAAAAATAGTTAATTTTTATTATGATGTCTATTTTATTATTTCAATTGTTTTAAGGAAAAAAACCAGTTGTTTGTTTTCCGAACGTCGAATTAAAAACTCGTGGAATATTTTTTTT
Source organism: Tineola bisselliella (assembly GCA_028551675.1). Lineage (NCBI taxonomy): Eukaryota > Metazoa > Arthropoda > Insecta > Lepidoptera > Tineidae > Tineola > Tineola bisselliella. Next base: position 57,598 of record JAPWLS010000431.1, read on the forward strand.
TTCAAATCAACAATATCGTTTTTAATTACCGACAAGTTTTGAAATGTTTTCGACGTTTATCCTACAAGATATATCTATTTTATTTTCGATATTTGAAGTTGACAGAGAGAATAATTCATCACGTATTTTAACTGAAATGATTGTGTGTGCTTATACTTAGGTACTTACTAACTTTCATTAATTGTATTACATTTTTTAATTTTCAATTTACAGTTAAGCAAGATATATAATAAGTTGTATATATATATATTCTAGCTTTTAAGAAAAATAAATTCATATATTATTTTTGGTATATACATATGGATATGTTTGTGTTAATCTAGTTTGGAATTAGGTACAAAGACAACCTTCAAATGGATACAGATTGGACTTTGGACTGGAAGAAACAATCATTAAAAAGGGATAACCATATTCCTATCGTGTCGAAGTTGAGGCATGTGTGAAAGGGATGCATATATCTCTTTTACCGCTTATATACCTACAAAAACTGTATCCATTTGAAAATCGTCGTATGTACTTTTAATGTTGATTTAATTTGAAAATCGTATAGTAAGGAATTGATTTTAATTGTCAACTATTGTAGACACAAACAGTCAGTAATAATTCTTTTAAATCAGCGGTTCTCAAACTTTTTTGTCGAAGGAAAAAGCCTTAATATAATTATATAATAAAAAACTGATTTATATGTATTTATGAATAATCATATTGCAATGTAATATTACGTAATATTTAGATGTAATCTTATAATCTCTCTTTGGTAGGTATTTTTTGCAGTATTTTAGCTCTAGGGTTCCGCAGAACACTGAGCATGGCTGTTTTAACACTAGGTTTACGGGACGAGTCAATTTGACGCATTTTGATTTTTATCAGAGAATTACCAAAAACTGTTTAAATTTTTATTTTATCTCTTTGTATGACTTTTATTCATTGATCGAGGGAAATATATATTGAAGTATATTTTCTATAAAAGTGTTGAATTACTGAACTTGTCTATATGGTATACCTATCTCTACGATATGCGCCAAATTGACGCGTTTTAGTAGTAGGTATATAGAAAACGTCCATAAAACTGGTTTTAAAGCAATCCTTTAAGTAATTTAGCTAAGTAAGGTTTATGAATAAGCACGTCCTTGAGTCATTTCTTGATAGTACTTTTTTACTTAGATTAAATTAATAAGACGTATGAAAGGAAACGTATCACTTAGTCATGTTTAACAAATAGAAAATTCTTTTGTTTTAACATAATAAAATCATAAATAAACATTAATAATGAGGTTAAATAAATTTTATAGTCATTGTATGTTTTATCTTTGTGTTACGATGGCCTCAAATCTGAATAAAGTGCATTTCCTCCATGTCGATTGTTTGTCTTTGCAATTACGCGTCCTTTTTTGCAGTCTTTTATTACTAATCATTTAACGCTAATATCGATATTTCATTTAACTTGATCGGTTGTTACTAATAAATATTTATTTATCTATATATATAAAACTCAATGGTGACTGACTGACTGACTTAGTGATCTATCAACGCACAGCCCAAACCACTGGACGGATCGGGCTGAAATTTGGCATGCAGGTAGATGTTATGACGTAGGCATCCGCTAAGAAAGGATTTTGATCAATTCTGCCCCCAAGGGGATAAAATAGGGGATGAAAATTTGTATAAATCTTATTAGATTTATTTCATTCATTATTACGCAGACGTAGTTGCGGGCAACAGCTAGTTTATTTATAAAGCCTACCTACAAAATTACATTACGACTATCCCTACTAATATTATAAATGTGAATGTGAGTTTGTTTGTTACGTTTTCACGCACTACTTAACCGATCATCATGAAACTTTGTACACATGTTTTTGGAGGTACTAGAATTAACATAGGATACTTTTTATTTAAAAAAAAAATTATTTTTGACTATAGTTTCCAACTGAATATAGTTTCAGCTGTTTGAAATGACCTCTGATACTTATTTAATAACTTAATGAGGACGAAGCCTCGGGTAAAAACTAGTATATTATAAAAAAGAGTAGTATTATACAAACTAAATGAAATTTTAATTATAGAATGGGACGGCATGCTTAACATGATAAAGAGATAGATACTACACTACTAATAAAATTACAAAAATACATTAATATATAATATAATATAAACTATGAAAATGTCACGGATCTTGATTTGTTCCATTTGAAGCCTAAGAAGCATTCGTATTTAATCATAATGTATATAGTTCTCTTCAGATGTTTAACACAACTATTAGGTTACCAAACTTAGCTTTATTTCTCTAGTCTAGTGTAGTTGTTACTTTCATGTTATGGTTTGTTTGTGTCTAAATAAATAAATAAAAAACTATACAATATAACTAAATTACGTCACAAAGACCATTATAAAGGTTACGTTACTGTAATTAAATAGTTACCGATGTAGTTAATTATAAAGAGAATGAAAACCAATCGGTTTGCGTGCCACAAAAGGAAAAACCGTTTTATTAACGACTTTGAAGGAAAGTTCTTAAAACAATTAATAATAATTACAAGTTACCTGCAAAACAATCCTATTTGTATCATTGGACATATAGATACTTAAGTAGCTATAAGGATTTTCCATTCACATGGGAATTATGTATCTATTACGGGCAATACCATATATATGTACCTACATATAGCAGTGAAGGAATTATTCGCGCAACGTGTAACAGGAAATCCCTACTAAAAATCTTTAAGAATAATTAAAGAAGAAGCAAGAAGGTAATACGTATTTAATGAATTATGTTTGGACAGAATTCGATGTCAAAGCCTAAGATAATTTTGGCGCTCAAATGGGCTGTCAATTATTCATTTGTTTTTCAATTGTTTTTTGTTTAAGAAATATTATGTTCTTATTTTTAAGTTCACATTTGTAATTCATATTTAATTCCCTAAATATCCCTACTAATATTATAAATGTGAATGTGAGCTTGTTTGTTACGTTTCCACGCAACAACTACTTAACCGATCATCATGAAACTTTGTACACATATTTTTGGAGGTACTAGAAGTAAAAAATAAATAAATTTTTACTATAGTTTCCAATTGACTATAGTTTCAGCTGTTTGGTATTTTTTCTATATTTATTGTTATTTCCGTCTGTCATTTTTATATATGCAGTATAAAACTATTTGAATTTTTGAGGTTAGGTGTCATTTTTGTGGTTAGATACCACTTTATTATTTTAGATCTTGCTGATATTTATTGACTTATATGCGAGCGAAGCCGCGGGCAAAAGTTAGTTACGCACATAAATTATAATAATGTAATCAATTTAGAAATTTTTTAATGTTTTATCAATAGTTTCCTGGGGAATAAAGTGTCGTATTGATAGATAATTAATTGTTTTGACATCCTTGTATTTAAAATGTGACATTATATATATATATATATATTATATATTATATTATATATATATTTATATATTATATCGTATAAGCTATGATTTTTTCTTCGTTAGTGTTATTTACGAAATCTCGTAGATTCTGACCATGGGTAAGAGCTTAAAATGAAATGAAATGAAAATCGTTTATTAGGATAGACACTAAAGGCGTGCACTTGCTCATCGTTAGACTCTACCATGACTTCGGAAAGGCGTATAACGAGAAGAAAGCCACAAGTAACTCGTCAATCAAAGCCTTAAAGAGCCTATGGGAAATAAAGATTATTGGTTTTGTATTGATTTTGGAATGTTTAATTTAATGTTGAAAATGAAGGTGTTAGATAACTTGTATTAATACTTGATCTGGACAGGTAATCTAGCCTAATCTTGTAGCTAAATCTAGAACAATATTTAGTACTAATCTTATTAAGCTTCAATGTGTTCAATTACTAAATATATCTTGCAATACACTGAAAACAACTCAGAGAATGAAAAGGATTATTCACTCGACATCCTCTTGAATTTCAGGAGTTAATAATTCTGTAAAGTCTACGATTTCGACTTGAACTCACGAAAGGTATACGTTTGAAATAATAACAATGGAATGGAGCCGATTTCCATGAACATCGGCTGCAACGTTTCAAACAAAAGCACCTGTATTCATCGTTATTGTTATTGTTAAACAAACAAGGGAACGATCCACTAATTTGTTGGTAATTTATAAATAAAAAGGAAATAAAGTATGCTTTTTAATGTCGTGATGTTGGGAAAATTAATTTTCGTAATTTAAAATGCTACATAGTAGGTTTCGTGACATGATATTCATAATTTCGTCCCGTTTCTTCTTCGGCCCTTTTGGGACGAATTTTTCCGGCTCCTCTCTTTTTGTCAACATTTGTTCTCTCTGTACTGACAAGTATTAGTTAGTAGTTATTTTATTATCTACTAGCTGTACCCTGCACGTGTTGCTACGACACCAACTAAAATAAATTTGAAGGAAAAACATTACACAAATATTTAATTCATTTTGAGTCATTTTATTGATTTTGTTCATTTGACGACAATATTGTCTGTTCAATGTGAGCTGTCATGAACTGTTACGGCAATGTATGAAATTCATTGGAATGACGGTGGCGCCATCTATCGAAAATTGGTCGTACCAACTCAGAAACCTTCGTGGGCTCATGCACAACTTTGCTAAAGATCATCACATGATCAAATCAAACATTCATTTTCTTGTCTAATTAACTTTTAATTTTAATTCATAATTAAAATATTCCTAGACGGACGGAAATGTTGAGGTAATACAATATGTTTTTAACTACATAAAGCTCGTTTAGGAATATATAGTGGGTCGAATAAATAGGTGTAAATAGAACAGAACGTTCGTGTCATGGATCGTGGTAGAGTGTCACGCGACGATCTTGCATATGTATATGTCCTAGCTTGAGTAAATATGAGTAATCGTATGCACTGAAACTGAGCACGACATTGTTTTCAGTATTTCGAGTGCACTACAAACAAACATTGATACCTTTTCAGGTCAAACATATTCATATAAGTATCCTATTAACATATACGGAACTAGCATTTATAACAAAAACAAAGATAATATTAATATCACAAGTTTCTGAGATACTTTGGCCACATATGTGGACGATTAATTTTTGATAACAATTTATGCATTACAGAATCGATTTAAAGAAGAAATATAAAGGTTTTTCAATTACAAAAATTAAAACATATATTTCTCGAGTGTTTTCTTCTTTGGTGAGTTTCTTGTGGTCTTTTTCTCGTCATACGCCTTACCGAAGCCATTATAGAATCTGACGATGAGCAAGCGCACGCCTTTAGGGCCTATGCTAATAAACGATTTTCATTTCATTTCATTTCATTAAAAATCACCCCTGTAGAGGTTAGTACAACCTTCAATCACTCTCCTACCATGTTCACAGCCTGATTTATAATAATAATAATAATAATAAATTCTTTATTGTACCAAAAAAAAAAAATCAGAAAAGGCGAACTTAATGCCTTTAAGCATTTTCTGTAAGTTAACCTTTGAGAGATGCGAGCGGTGATGTTAATAGTACAGAAAAGTAAAATAATAAAATAAATGCAAAATAATACACAAATAATTTTGATTATTAATGAATAATTACACCAATAAATATAATATAATATGACAATATAAATATGCTAAATAATTTTAATTTATATTTGAATTATTTATTTATTTTTTTATTTTTTATTTATTTACTTTTAGTAAATGGGCTCCAATAGAGCGCTTTTACTCGTCAATACAAATACAAATATAGATGAAATAAATTTAATAATTATCAATTTGATTTAGCTGTTGTATACTGACAATGTAGAAGAATAGCTGTCATCCTATATATTATATACCTAAGGGTAGACACAAAATGCCATAGATTAGTTAGTCTTTTGTAATATTGACGTATAATAAAACATAATAATGTGATTAAATAATAATAGTGATGTTCATTGGCATGCTTCTCATCGTTAGAATAAATTATATCTAAATAATTCAATTTCATTCAGCACTAGTGATCACATGGTACTAAGTACAAACGTTAAAGTAACACAACTGAAAACTTTTAAAAGTGTTTTTAATGATGGTTCTTGAAAACATAACTAGTCTAATATATAGATCAGTGGTTCTCAAATTTTTTTTATTGTAGCGGCGCATAAAGAAGTAATATTAATAGTTGTATACCTACCTATACTATACTGTGTAAAAAGGTTTATTATAATAATTTTTAAAGTAAAACAAATAATATTGGCTACAAAAACAACTGTACGTTTATTAAGGGATTAATTACAAGTTAATAATAATAATAATCCTTTTAATGAGAAATTTTAAATTGATATATTGATTTGTTGATTGTTGAGAGTCACTGATATAGGTTAGGTTTAAGATATTTATTCACTCAAAAAGAATTACATAAATTCACTTAAATGAGATAAAATTTATAAATAAACATAACGTACATAGACTAAATATATCGTATTATATGTACTAGAATATTTACAATACAGCAGCTAAATCAAATTAATAATTATTAAATTAATAAATTTATTTCATTTATATTTGTATTTGTATTGACGAGTAAAAGCGCTCTATTGGAGCCCATTTGCTAAAAGTAAATAAAAAAAAAAAAAAAACACCATTACAAGGCACTCAGACCAATTATATGTTTTTTCAATTCATATTTAAATTTGGAATTATTTTTATTATTAGTTATAATAATCGGCAATTCATTATAGACCCTGATATAGATATATGTAATCAAGTTATATGCTTGTATTAAATATATATATGTTAATAAAAGTTAACCTTATATAATTATATATATATATATATATATATATATATATATATATATATATATATATATATATATATATATATATATATATATATATATATATATATATATTATATACCTACAATAACGACAGCGTATTCCACATATGTAGTTAAATGGAGTGCAATATGTCAACTGTTTGTCGCATTTCGTGTTCAGCGTGGCACAACCTTGCCACTTGGGAGGCATTACCTAGCCGCTGTGTCGTCTATCTGAAATAAGCTTTTTACGATTAATATACCTACTATAGGTACATATATCCCTACTAATATTATAAATGTGAATGTGAGTTTGTATGTTACGTTTTCATGCAACAACTACTTAACCGATCATCATGAAACTTTGTACACATATTTTTGGAGGTACTACAAGTAACATAGGATACTTTTTATTTAAAAAATAATAATTTATTTTTACTCTAGTTTCCAACTGACTATAGTTTCAGCTGTTTGGAATCATATTGATCCATTTCTATTGAAATGATCACTGATACTTACTTAATGACTTAAATGCGAGCGAAGCCGCGGGTAAAGCTAGTATATGTGTATATATATGCCTACCCCTCTTATTTGAATAAATTGTCAACCTAATCGTATTTTAGTGAAATTAATTTTTAAAAAAAATCATGACAGGCCAACCCCTTATGGGGTTAATAAAATATAATAATTTAATTAAATGTATAAGGGTACAATGTATCTCCATATAGGTATGTATGTATATACGAAACACGAATAACGAAATTAATATACGTAATTAAATTCACGTAACAAATTAATAGAGGCAATTATTTTAATTCTTTTAGATGGTTTTTAAAAGTCGCTTTCTTAATTATTATTTTTAATGTTAATTAGTGTTTTTTTTGTGTTATTAAGCAAATAATTTTTATAAATACATATATACATATACATACTAGCTTTTACCCACGGCTTCGCTCGCATGTAAGTCATTAAATAAAAACTATACTAAATTAAATAGAAACTATAGTTTGGAAACTATAGTAAAAAATAACGTTTTTTTAATAAAAAGTATCCTATGTTGATTGTAGTACCTTCAAAAATATGTGTACAAAGTTTCATGACGATCGGTTGAGTAGTTGTTGAGTGAAAACGTAACAAACAAACTCACCATCACATTTATAATATTAGTAGGGATATGTATATATACAAATACAATGTCCTGCACTATAACATATAGCGACTAGACCATATTTCAATTGACTAGTGATTCTCAAACTTTTTTTTTTGTTGCGGTACACTTTTATAATTTCGTGTCACACAAAAGTGCCGCGGCGCAATGGTTGAGAAACACTGGTCTATGTCATAAAATCTTAGTTATGTATTCTTCAGTAGTATTTAGTTGAGCGCAATACAATTGTTATTTTTATTAATCTTTAAAACTAACACTGTCTTCAATTATCTGCTCAAGCTGTCCCATCTCATAGTTAAAAATTTCACTCGGATTGTCATAGTAGAGGTCCTTTTTTATAATATTAGTTCTCAAACTTTTTTAGCGAAGGAAAAAGCCTTAATATAATTATAAAAAAACTGATTTATATGTATTTATGAATAATCATATTGCAATGTAATATTTAATTGGAATATTTAGATGTAACCTTATAATCTCCCTTTGGTAGTTATTTTTAGCAGTATTTTAGCCCTAGGGTTCCACGGAACACACTTTGAGAATGGCTGATATATTGTTTTTGATGTAAATATGTAGGGAGGCTTTGCAGTGGTACTTAACCTTTCTTAGGGACCATTTAACAAGATTTCTGTCTTGGACCATCAATTGGTAATGTATCACAATTAGATATTAATAATAATATTTATTGACAACTGACAAAAGGTAAACAATAGCGTTACTATGGATACGCCACAGTAATCTATACTATTATATAAAGAGGAAACATTTGATTGTTTGTATGTATTGAATAGGCTCCGAAACTACTGGACCGATTTGAAAAATTCTTTACCATTAGAATCGTAAAAAATCCCTGATGAACATAGGCTATATAATATTTTCAATTGTTTTTTTTTTAAGAAATATTACATTTTAAGTTCACACAATTCGATGTCTATGATATTTCTTTTTTTTTTGTTCCATTTTAAGGCAAAGAGATCGAGCCCATACAGCCAGATATATTGTATTTCACTTTATTTTAAGTTCACACAATTCGAAGTCTGTGCCTAATTTTGGCGGGCAAATGTGCTGTCAGTTTTTCAATTGTTTTTTAAGATATATTTCATTTTATTTTAAGTTCACATTGTAATTCATATCTAATTCAATGAAAATAAAAGCGAAAGTTCTCTCGAAATCCGCTTGACATACAAAGATGAAATTTGACAGGGAGGTAGTTTATAGTTAGTTGACGTCTGCAAAGTACGGATTTTGCAACAGGGCCAGATTAGGGAGTTGTAAGGGCTCTCGCAGGTTTGTATATTTTTTTGCTACAAACTAGAAATTTGACGGAGAGGCAGTTAGTAGATTTTGCAACAGCGGTGTGGAAACCATTTTTTGTTGACTGAAATATGAAACATCATTAAACTTCACAGTACTTTATATCTTCATTATTACGCAGACGTAGTCGCGGGCAACTGCTAGTATACAATAAATGTAAATATAAATAAAACACGCATACAATTGTTTAAAAACATATTAACGGAATAACGGAATCAGTATTTTTTAAAGTTATATAAACAAATTTCACAATACTTCAAAGACCACTTTAGCTGCTTCCAGGGCTCACTTTAAGAACTGAGCTAGAGTAAAATATCTAGTATTGACAAAGATGTCAAGTCGTGGTAACCATTTGACTTGAAAACATAGACTGCTTTTAAAACAAGAGATGACAAATAAATTCGTATTTTAAAATTGAAAACCGTCGACGCCATGTTTCTTTTCATTGCAACACTGCAAACATTAAACTAGTTAGTTCATTACAATCGCGTGTTGCATTCCCATATTACTGGGTTTGAATGCATTTTTTAAAAACATTTTATTTCGCGTCTTTATGTACCCACTAGCTTCTACTCAGCATATGACCACACTCCGCCCGATGTTAAGCTAAGCGGTCCATGAGCAGCGACAACTGTTACCACAGACAGACTCCACTATGCCGGCTTGAGGAGACGAATGTGTTCTGTCCAAATTAACAGTACACACTCCTCTAGTTATCCCGGCTAGTTCCAAGCTGATCCTGAAATACGACTAGGTCACTTCACGGATGTTCCACTTGAAAGGGTGGTTATCCGCTTGAATTTTAGGAAGTGGTATACATGTGTAAAACAAAAACTAAAAAATTCAGTACCACATATCATGAAACCATCTATTTGAGAAAAAAGTCGTAGTTGAGTTATAAAACCATGACGCTAAATATTTAATTAGAATTTTCATATATAAAATATTAGACGCCATCAGATTAATGTTTTGTATGATAATTATATTCACTTTAATCCATTATTTTATTAGGGTTAAGTAGGGTTAGCATTTAAAAATCCTTTAATGAAATTACTTTTTTTTTGTTGACCGTCATATAAAATTGAAATATTCCCTTATAAATACATTACTAAAGCTTGGATTTACTGAATATATGTGTCAGTTAAATTGTTTTTAGTAGTTAACCTTAGAACTTTTCAGGAGATTTATTAAAAATTTCATATCCCTACTAATATTATAAATGTGAATGTGAGTTTGTTTGTTACGTTTTCACGCAACAACTACTTAACCGATCATCATGAACCTTTGTACACATATTTTTGGAGGTACAAGTAACATAGGATACTTTTTATTAAATAAAAAATATATTTTACTATAGTTTCCAATTGACTATAGTTCGTATGATCTCTGTATTTAATTACTTAAATGCGAGCGAAGCCGCGAGTAAAAGCTAGTGTAAATATATATCTTCTCAAACAGGCTTAGAAGGAGAACGAAATATAAAATAAAACAAATGAAATCTATTGTTTAAAATTTTATATCCAATTAAAAACAAAGCTAGCTAATTGGTCTTTTATCTACAAGACTAGAAGGGAGGAAGTCGGTGATGAAAAAATAAGTAGACACTTTTCGTCTCCAGTAGACCAATCCTCGTCTTAGATTGAGTCTTTTATATAGATCCTTGGGTATATGGCGATCTATTAAAGACCATGTCTCATACGGAACTATGAATAAAAATTAAAAATCACACTTTTTAACAGAAGCGTTCTTTGTTCGAGTAACAAATTGCGAAACGTTGGTGTAACAAGTAAGAATTATTAATTACCTTTTGTGTTATTTAGAAGGAGATCTCTTCAAAACGCCTACATGGCTTTTATAAGAATTATTTATTTGCAATTAAATCTTGTACAGGAAACGCAGTCGCTGCACAACCACAATTGGTTTCAGAACAAAGGCCCGTTCAAGCAGCATCGGAGTTAATTCTTTTTGGATCGTAAAATCAGTGGAAAAAGGTTTTATTTGAACACAATAAAATGATCGCGATAACAGTGAGTTAAGGGCTTAATTGTTCTCATTTTGCAGAACGTATTTATATTCACCTTTTTAATGTTTATTTGAATAGTAATTTCTTGTGGTATTATTCTCGTCATACGCCGTTCCGAAGTCACGGTAGAGTCTAGGCGCCTTTTGTGCCTATGCTAAGAAACGATTTTCATATCATTACCAACATACTATTTTATCTAAAATAAATAATTTTAACACTAGATTTAACGGGGTCATTTTGACCCCTTTCAGAAATGTTCTTTAATTTTCGCTAAATATATTTTTCTCAAAATATTTTTAATTTACATTTATAAGCAATCGCAAATTTAATACTACCTGTCTTTTTTTTGGTAAGAATAGATACATACCCACGGTAAACCATAGTGTAGTGTTAAAATGCATTACAATCTTTTAGAATCCTTATGATGGATTGATGAAACGATGTAACTTTATTTATGTTCTCGAATTCATGAATTAAAACAATTGCCATCAGAAACAAATGCCTATATCTGACGTGGACATTCTTTTTCGTTAATCATTAACCCGAATTATCCCATCTTGGAAGTTAGTCAGGGGACTGTATCTATCAGAAATTTGCATATCAGTGTGTTTTACTAATATCTACTACTGTGATCAAAAAATAAGGTGAATTTGTTTATAAAATGTGAATTATTTATTATTCTTCTAAGTCAATTACATCCTCTTCAAAATAATCCGGATCAGCTTGGAAGTAGCCGGGATAACGAGAGGAGTGTGCCCTGTCAGTTTGGATAGAGCACATTCGTCTCCTCAAGCCGGCATAGTGGAGTCGACTGTTGCGCGCGGACATATGTCCGTAGTAACAGTTGATTCCACTCATGGACCGCACTCTAGCTTAACATCAGGCGGAGTGTGGTCACATGTTGGGCTATCAATAAAAAAAAAAAAAAAAAAAATCCCTGTCCGATAAAACGCATTTTTTCCAAAGCTTTCTCCAGTCCTCGACCTCCCAAGATCTTCGATTCGGTTTTTATCTCTTCAATCGTGTCAAAACGTATCACATAACTTTATAGGTAGTGAGCCTATTCCCTGACGACAGACTCTGAACTGTTTTTAAAATTAGTATCAATATAGTTTAAAATTAAAACAAATTAGTTTAAAAAAACACATCAAAATAAACAACTAAACACCCATTTTGTTTAAGGGATTAGTTGATAATGATCTAAACTCAGCGGTGGGTTTCATATAAAACATATTAAATGTACTTAATGCTAAAAGGTTCCACACTTTATTGTGAAGCGTCCGGCACATTTTATTGTAGAAACTTTATCTCAGCGCCTTATCTCGGAATCGTTTCGTTGAATGCGTAGGAGCAACCGAACACAATTCTTTTTATACAAAACAATAATCAACCTTAACGCTATTTAAACACGAGGTTTATTCTCAATTGAAATGTGTATCTAGTTTTGTGTTAATTATTCTAATTAATTAATTAATGATTTATTTAAATATTATATTATGACAATGTTTTAACTACAGAATGTAATAAGACTTGACTAGACTGGAAATTAACCTGGAAGTAGCCGGCATATCGGATGCTACTAATCATTGGGTCTGGTCATATACCGGACTACTTTAGCAATCAATACAAAAAATATAGTGATTTTTGCAATATAAAATAAATCTAAATAATTCCCTACTAATATTATAAATGGAAATGTGAGTGTGTTTGTTACATTTTCACGCAACAACTACTTAACCGATCATCATGAAACTTTGTACACATATTTTGGAGGTACTACAAGTAACATAGGATACTTTATATTTTGTGTACTATAGTTTCCAACTGACTGTAGTTTCAGCTGTTTGGAATCATATTGATTCATTTCTATTGAAATGATCTCTGATACTTATTTAATGACTTAAATGCGTGCGAAGCCGCGGGTAAAAGCTAGTAATAATATAAATTAAATATACGTCCTTATTATTATAATATTTTAATGATCAATTAATTAACAAAAAATAATTACAATTGTATTGTACATATTATAAATTAGTTATTTCAACTATTGTTGTAAAAAAGAAATTTTTAATTATTTTTTGTTTTGAAATTTGAAATTTGTTTTGATTAATTTTTTTTTTAAATAGAATTAATATATTTTTGTTAGAATTAATTAATAATATTTGTAAAAATATATTATTACAAATAAGAATCATATATGAAACTACAATGTTTATAATGTTATAGTAATCAAAGAATAAATATGTTGTAGAATGAATAAATCCAACAGGGCAAGCTAGAAGCTAAACAACAGCCTGGTTCAGCGGTTCTCAAACTTTTATGGCGAAGGAAGAAGCCCTAATATATTTTTTTAAAACTGATTTATATGTATTTATGAATAATCATATTGCAATGTAATATTTAGTTGGAATAATTAGATGTAACCTTATAATCTCCCTTTGGTAGATATTTTTTGGAGCACACTTTGAGAATGACTGGCTTAATTTAAGGAATAAGGCAAAACATAGAAGACCACTCAATACTGAATTATAAAAAACGCGCTATAAATTAAAACCAAAATAATCGACTCACACGATCTACAAAGCAATTAATCTAAAAATATTTTATTCTATATGTAATACGTACACCTGGAGCAAGCAAAAAACAAGCACAAGTTGTGTTTACCCTTTTAAGGCAAGTTGTTCGCCGTGATAGTGACACGTATGGGGCAAACAAGGAAATCAGTTTTCTCACGTTACAATGTCACGAGAAATTTTTACATTTTATTCTTTATGTAGTCTGACATTTGAACATTATCCATTTGATGTCTTCACATACTAACACTAAATTATTCCTAGTATTAATAAAAAAAGTAATTACTTTAATTGTCATAAAAGTAGGTACACAATTTTTTCATACAAGATAACATCGCGTGTTTTGGATATCTAATGAAATGTATCACGTTTTTAAAAGACTTCTGACCAAACATTTTATCTCAAAACAAAATATCTCTTAATTCTACTATTTATTTAACTTATAACTTTTTTTCATAAATATGTATGTATTTAAATATATATTATTACTAGCTTTTACCCGCGGCTTCGCTCGCATTTAAGTCATTAAATAAGAATCAGAGATCATTTCAATAGCTGAACTCCAAACAACTGAAACTATAGTCAGTTGGAAACTATAGTAAAAATCCATTTTTTTTTAAATAAAAAGTATCCTATGTTACTTCTAGTACCTCCAAAATGTGTACAAAGTTTCATGATGATCGGTCAAGTAGTTGTTGGGTGAAAAGGTAACAAACAAACTCACATTCACATTTATAATATTAGTAGGGATTTATTATTTTATGTAATGTATGTATTGTGTATATTTAGTTATTATTTTCTTCACATTGCACCGAATATCACCGCTCACACCGACAAAGGTTAGCTGGTAGATAATGCCGACGGCATTAAGCTCGCCTATGTAAAAAAAAAATTTGTTTGCAATAAAGAATTTATTTATTTATTTAAAAATGTAATGGAATGACAATAGTTTATTAGCATAGGCACTAAAGGCGTGCGCTTGTTCATGGTTAGACTCTACAATGAATCTACATAGACGTGGGTGTTCCCAGTATCTGTCAAAAATCTCACTCAGTACCTTACATCATAGCTTAGTGCTTTTGTCAGTCATGTATATAAAATGGGTCAATTACTTAACTAAAAGAAAACATTGTGAGATAATTTGACCCTTTGCTAGTGTCAGACATGAAATGAAAACCCGTAGGTAGTGCGTCTGAAAGCGCCCTAGGAAAAATGGGAGCTACGGCGAACGTGAGAGATCTAGATTTACTTTAAATAACAAAGTTTAAAGTCAAAGTGGTACTTAGTTTGCGGCAACTTTGTCCAAGTTTCTTACGTTATTATCATAAACTCAATCCAGAATATCAACTATGAAACTTTATCATTGAATTTGAATAGCACATAATATTGAACTATTGAAATTTTAATTCAGTTTTTCATTAACTTATATCACTATATAGTTATTAAGCCTCCCTACAAAATTACATCAATACAATCCCTACTGAAATTATAAATGTGAATGTGAGTTTGTAAAAGTTAATAAACTATAGCTACTTTTATGAAGTATAATGTGTGGCGGTCGATTCTACAAGCCGAAAATACTTATTTAAGAAGATTTGAGGTTTTGACGTTTAGTCTGTCAGTGTCATCTTTTTTGTTTCTTCTTGTTCTTTTGATTGCCACAATGCATTGTGATAATTATATTTTTCATCCATTTTAATCAGCAATATTATTACACTTGTGTTATATTATGTTATTACAATATGTATGTATGGAAATACAAGAATACGAACCGTGATATTTCTAACAGAAAAGGCAAGAGGGAATCGTAACACAAAACCATTTCATTTAACTAAAATATTAAAGCAAGGAAAAAGAGTGCATTTAGCAATAAATAATAACCTCGCAGCAAAATGTTTTATTAAGTATGAGATGTCGTTTTTCACTGTTTTTCTCTATGGAAAAGTGCGGAATCATGGAGTCATTCCATTTGTCGGTTGGCTGCCAGCTGTCTCCTTTACATAGGCATGCATCATTGAATTCCCTCATTTATTTGAGGTTTGCTATATACTAGCTGTTGCTCCCGACTTCGTTCGCGTAGTAATAAAGATATACTGTGAAGTTTAACTATGTTTCATATTTCAACGACGCTGCTTTCACGTGATATTCTGTTCGGAAACCTTCTTAATTTAACCTCCTATAATTTATATAGCCTATATTGATCAGAGATAATGTAGCATTCAAATGGTGAAAGAATTTTTGAAATCGGTCCAGTAGTTTTTGAGCCAATTCGTTACAAACATGCAAAAATACAAATCTTTCCCCTTTATCATATTAGTATATACTATATCTACTGTTTTAACATATGTATATTTTAAGAGGGTAAGCGAAAACCAAACACTATATTTTACAATATCAATCAATTCACTGAACTACAAGTTTAAATTAAAACATATGTGAATTGTTTTTGAGTTTCAGTAGTTTTTTACAGTTCTTACGAAATTAATTGAATATCTGAACGAAATAATTAGTACCATTCATCCGTAATGACAGGAGATTTAACATCAAATAAACCAATTATTGAACCGCAAAAATCGTAAACACCATCCAAAAAAATAAAGGGTCCAATTTTACCGTGCATAATCCCGCTGATAATAACATTATTTTTTACTGGCACTTACGAGTCGCCGGAATAAAAAATGCATGCGGTTGTAATTACGGGTGTTGAAGCTAATTTTTATTTGTGTTAAAACCGTTTTTACGAGCGGATATCCGGTTTTTATCGCACCTGTGACTGGAGTTCATCCTTCGTACAAGTTTAATTAGTAATCCTAATTATCAAATCTGACTATTGGGAATTAATTACAAGACCAGCAACTATTACTTGTGTATGTATATTGTATATACAAGGTCATAGAAGTCCCAGCATGCGGGATAACGACTAACGTAATGCATGGGTCAATAACCCCAACATATACTCTCCATACAAAGTAGGTCTATTTCCGCATGCGGGTTTTATAATACAACTGCGATTTAGAATTCACTAACACCCGCATGCGGGAACTAAATACCAAAGTTTACCATTAGACATACATCAAGTGCATGGGTTAGAAATTAAGCAAATTCAATCCGAATCAGGGGGGCTACTCAGACCAACTTCGGACGAAAATACGGACGTTTGCTACTCAAGAATACTTACTAATTATTCGCGAAATTACGGATTTGACAGCAACGTCACGACGGATTGGCTACTGAATCCTTATTTTACGGGCATTTGACAGAAATTTTTACGGGCTTATATGTCAAAATTCACGTAAGCTACAGAGGTGACGGCCGTAACACGAAACTTCGGCTATGCCTGAGTAGCCTCCCAGTCTTAAGATATTTTTGTTTAAGAATAGTCCCGACGAGTCATCTATTTTACATACAAAATAATTAGCTTTGTGTAATTGTGTGTATAAATAACTTTTATTATATTGTTATAGTATATGTAATGGGTACATTTATTTCAATAATGAAGACAACTCGATCAGGTTTTTTTTAACATATAAACCCTTTATTGCATTATCATAATTTAACACACGTAGACTTTTTACAGCTACATACTGTAGAAAATAACAAACAAACATCTAAATTACTCCAAGCTTCAATATTAGGAGTAACATTGTCGCTTTAGTAAAATGTTGTCTTTCAAAATTACGAATGTGTTTTAGCGTAAGAGATTACGGAACTTTTCTTTCTTATTAAACGAAAATAGGCTTTTTAAATGGTAATCCAGCCTCTTTCCTGCTGCGAAAGGAATTAATTTAGTGAACTATGCCTTACAAAATAAATAAAATCTTTTTTTTTATTGATAGCCCAGCATATGACCACACTCCGCCTGATGTTAAGCTAGAGTGAGGTCCATGAGCATAGACAACTGTTACCACAGACAGATGTCGACTCCACTATGCCGGCTTGAGGAGACGAACGTGCTCTGTCCAAACTAACAGGGCATTTCACGGGTGTTCTGCCTGAAAGTGGTGGTACTTCCCCAGGACGGCATACTGGGCTAATGCCAGTCTGCCTACCACTCTTTGTTGTGCCTATATTATTATACTATAGGCCAGGGCTTCTTAAACTTTTTTATATAGCGACCCCCTTCAAGCTTAGGAAATTTTAAACGACCCCCTCCTCCATATAATGAAATATATATTAACCGTAGATGTAGATGTAATATCGCACTATTTTACAATGTAAATAAAATAAGGATTAAAGAATACGTACCCATTCATTTCACATATATATATATAATTGGAAACGTTGACGGGATATCGGTCGTAATAAAACACAATAAAGAGAATGACATAAAACTATATATATATATTTATTCAATAGAAAAAATAAACTTTTGTAACAATTTTTAGGCCCTACATAACAGTTTTGCATTGCCACTTTTTTCAAAAAATAGTTATAATAAAACTACAATAGTATTTTGTATGATTTTTATTTGTATTTATATTTGTACGTAGTGTGTATACTAATTTTAAAATTTTATTTATAATGATTGAAAAGTATCAGATCTTTGCGACCCCCTTTCAGTAGTCTCACCCAGTAGACCCACAGTTTAAGAAGCCCTGCTATAGGCATTGAACGATCAAAGTACATATAACAAAGTTACATTGGTGCCGGCGTAATTTTCTAACATCAAAAAGTTGTTGTATATTTACATTTAAATATTATAAATCTCTTAGTGACTTATTACTATATACCTAAATAAAAGTATATCCACTCTGACGTCGGTATAATCTTATAAGATTGCGCTTAGAAACAAAATTTTATAGGAATACTTCAGATTATTGGGTAGGAACATAAAAAAGCATAATTAGCGTGGAATCGTTCGTGGCTACTTCTTTGAGCGGCCGCCGCTCTTTGATACACAACATGGATTCAATAAATCACTGGACTTCACATTTTAAAATTTAAAAAAACTTACTAATGACCAGTCTGATGTTAACTTAACGCACACTTAAGACGAATGTGCAAGGTTGACAGAGACATTCTATTTTCAAATTTCACTACCTATTTAAGAATATATAGTAGCTTCAAGACTTTATGCTAAGCTATATTCCGAACATGAATATGACATACATAATAGTAGTATATTATTGAGTACGTTCCAGTGATGAAATATAATCCATGTAAACACATGATAGACTTTGTGAATTTATAAGACATGTGTCCACAGATTTTAAATTTAGAATGACATAACTTTAGGAACAAAAATGCTTCCCATAGAAGTTTTAAATTACATAGCGTTCATACACTCAAATTATATATCCCGACCTATACTATTAGCCCACTTTATATAAGATATAATTGACTATATATTGATTTATTAATAAACACTTATTTAAAAAAAAATTATTGACCTAGTTTTCGAGTTAATAAAAGTATTGATTAACTTTTTTTTTCAAATAATTAAATACTATATATTTTAATTACATATAGGTCAAGTCGGGTTTATCTAAACAATACTACGCAGTTCCTACGATGGTTTTATCGAATATATTTTAACTCTCTGATAACCTAGACGGTGTTATGCAAGAAAGCGCCATTGACTAAAATAAATATTTTTTTTATTAAAATAAACAATTAATATCTAAATTGAATTAGATATGGGTATTGTATTTATTCATAGCATTGTTGTTTTTTTTGTAAGGTCATAGCATAGACAATAGAGATCATTAATATGAAAACGGTCGATTGATATTACGTTGAAAACCGACTAGCTTTTTGTTGTTTTATTGCAGATTTCCAACAAATAACGTAACGTTTTCACGTTTCATTAGCACCATAGAATTGTCTATCTAAGTAGATATAGCTAAGCCCTTTACAAACATACACACACATGAACACAGTATGTATTACATAAGTAAAGAGTTTCACAAGTGTATGTAGTATGTGTGAGAGAGAGTTTAATAGTGTATAATAAATAATAATAATAATAATAAAACTTTGCACTATTGCATAAACTGGTCCAAAATAATATCGGTCTATATGTTTACTTATCTAAAACTGTTAATTATTATTTAATGATTAATTATTCAATTACAACGTTTTTATATAAACACATATTGTGTCTGACGCGTGTAAATAACTTACACGTTTGCGTACGTACCTACGTATCTATAAACGACATTATTCTTTAAGCTCAAACTTAGGTCACTATATCTCTCTCCTTCTGAAGAATATAACATATATATTTATCTATAATGCTAATTTACATCATCTGCTACTAACACTGCTTCTCCTAAAACAATTGGTTATCTGGAAGAAATTACTTTTAGTGATAAGATTGCTAATTGCTCTAAATTCATCTTTTGTTTGTGCTAGATTGTAATACTTACTTTTAAAGCAATAAAGGATTTATTATTATTAATATTTTATTTAAAAAATAAATACAGAGTAACCTTAATGTAACGACCCTCAATATAACGATTTCCTCGATTTAACGAATTTTTCCATATCCCCTAGAACTGCCCGTAAGAGCTAATTCAAAATATACGTTTACATTACGAATACATTTGTTAAAAACCGTTTTATAACGAATTTTCAATCTTTGCAAAATATAAAAAGAAAATATTTACCTATATTTAATGAAATCGTTCGCTATAACAGGGAAATCAGATTAGTATCTACGTAAAGCTGAGATTAATAATTTTTTTAGACCTTGACCAACCTAACCTCTGTATAACGAACCTCATTTTAACAAATCACTTGATATAACGAATTATTTTTTGATTCCCTTCAGTATCGCAATATCAAGGTTGCTCTGTACTAAAAAAATCTAATACTAAATCTCAAGTATTTGAACATTATTTATTATTAAAGGAAAAAAAAGAAATAAATTCAATAAAGCTTGCCGTCTTATTCTATAATTGAAATTTCATTTAATTTATAATAATAGCGGTCATCTGTCAAATAACAAGGATGTCGAATAACAATTTGTTGTAAAAACTAAGTCCAAACAGAAGATACATGTATAACGAGAAGAGTGTGCTCTGTGCACATTTGTCTTCACAGGGGGGCTACTCAGGCATATCCGAAGTTTCGTGATACGGCCGTCACTTCTGTAGCTTACGCGAATTTTGACTTAAGCCCATAAAAAGTCCTGTCAAATGTCCGTAAAATAAGCATTGAGTGGTCTGGTAGGTCTGTAAGTGTTCCAGAGTAAGAAACGTCCGTATTTTCGTTCGAAGTGCGCCTGAGTAGCCCCCCAGAAGACGACTGTTGCCGGCAGACTATATCTCTGTGGTAGTTGTCTCCGCTTGTGAAGCTGACTAGCGAGCCATCAGTCTCATGCAGAACTGGTAAATTGGCTTGCAGAGTAAACAACAACAGATGTAATAAAGCATCAAAATAGTGGTAGCTTTTAGACAAATGACCAATTAGAGCACTTGAATTATCAACTCTTGTTACCATTAAGGTTAGGTATATAAAAATATTCCTAATTTAAATTTTCACACCGATTTCTATGAATTCTGTTACTCAATACAGCAATGAAGAGTCTACATCAGCCATTCTCAAAGTGGTGTTCCGCAGAACCCTAGGGCTAAAATACTGCAAAAAAATATCTACCAAAAGGAGATTATAAGGTTACATCTAAATATTACGTAATATTACATTGCAATATGATTATTCATAAATACATATAAATCAATTTTTTATAATTATATTAAGGCTTTTTCCTTCGCCAAAAAAGTTTGAGAACCGCTGGTCTACATAAACAAACAATCGCTCTCGAGCAAAATTGCGATTTTGTAGATACATACCATAGGACCCGGTGATATTTACCGACACGTACGCAGTTATTCCTACTAACAAACTAATTAATGTGATTGGTCAGCGTACCTCGCTGTAAATATGACTAATCTTCATGTGTAGGTAAGTCATGTATTTATTATACCACTTATTTTTCTAGGCCAATACGAAACGGGCCACTAAAAAGGTCACGCAATTGAAACAAAGACACACTGTCTGCAAGCACTGTTATCTTAAATAAACAACATTAAAATTGCAATTTATCAACTAAACTGATAATATTATTGTAAATTTATATTTTGTTGCGTAAGTATTCGAATGACATTTACATGTATTTATTTGTATTTTTATTACGTATATGTATAGTATGTATGTAATGTATTATATATAGTATTATAATAGTATTATATATATATATACTACTAGCTTATACCCGCGACTTCGCTCGCATTTAAGTCATTAAATAAGTATCAGAGATCATTTCAATAGAAATAAATCAATATGATTCCAAACAGCTGAAACTATAGTCAGTTGGAAATTATAGTATAAAGTAATATTTTTTTTAAATAAAAAGTATCCTATGTTACTTCTAGTACCTCCAAAAATATGTGTACAAAGTTTCATGATGATCGGTTAAGTAGTTGTTGCGTGAAAACGTACCAAACAAACTCACATTCACATTTATAATATTAGTAGGGATAGGGATGCAGTTTAATAATAATTAATATGTATATACTTGTACCTCCCGCTATTTCTCTTCTGCATTGCTCTACATCTCAAAGTTGGTTGCCTGGAAGAGATCGCTTCTTAGCGATAAGGCCGCCATCTCCGTACTCGCTTACTCTGTATTATTAAGTAATGAATAAATACAGTCCCAATACTATCATAAATTTTTTTTTAAATTACATTAAAACAATAATAAAAATACACTAGATACATGAAATTTGTATTTATATTTATTATTTTTTTTATTTTATTTCTCTACACCAGGCTATGATTGACGAGTTTCTTGTGGTCTTCTTCTCGTCATACAACTTTCCGAAGCTATTATAGAGTCTAACGATGGGCAAGCGTACGCCTTTAGTGCCTACACTAATAAACGATCACAGATCCCTTCTCCCAAATGTAAATGCGACAAAAAATATTGATAAACAATAAAGAATTTATTATTGTTATGAAAAAATAAAGATGAGTATGCCCTGTCAATTTGAAAGGAGCACATAGATGAATGTCAAGCAGGCATAGTGGAGACCACTGAAGTATCCTCATATGATGTTAATTCATCTACCGCCTGGTGCTTAATGACTTGGTCCAAATAAAAAAAAGTGCAGCTTCGAATACGACGCAATAAATTGACCAATACAATGCAGCTGTGTAATAAACACAAAACAAGTAATTAATTCAAAACACAATCAATCGTTTATTTTGATAACTTAAAGGTCAATTAGTCATTTTTGTTATCTAACACAAATGTCCAGACTTAATTAGACAGACAAACTCGGAGGACGAGGTTCAAACCCCAAAAATTTATAGTTACAGTATATAGCCTAGCTCCCTGATAGTTTCAAAATCGCGAACCGCAATTAAACACGTTTTTCATGTTTGTTGTTAGTAATTTAAAAGACATTTTGAAACCTAGACGGAACGATAATATTTTTTAAAAATATAATAGCACAAAAATGAAATTTATCGAGAGCCACAAACAAACCTTCAAAACACCGCAGGTTTCGCGATTCCGCGACCGCTATAGCTGCAAAGTATTCGAAAACAAATGCAAACGAATTGCTAATATAAAACTGTAGTTAATCTTATTAATTAATGTAGCATTGGTTTGGATAAAATAAATAAATAAAAATAATAAATAGGTATGGGTAATAATTTAAATGATTTATGGCGTGAAAATGGTTAATGTTCAAGATACAGTTAGATAGTAATGTGTGTGTGTCGGTGTGAAATACATCTGTCTGTCATATCTATCCCGAGGGGATTTTGAAACTAGACGACGAAAGTTAATCTTGTTTTGTGTTAACCCCAAATTTGTGTCTCAAACAGTGCCCTTGTGACCCATATATTTTAACTGCTGAAACTGCTTCCACAGAGTAATGGACACCATTATTATTCTGAATTCGAACATTATTATAGTATTTTATTTCACGGAGGGATGGCGCTACTGTTGTTTAAGAACTTCGGGAGGTGTGGTCGTAAGTAAAATACATATACTTGCAAGCTAGCATTGATTTCATTAGTATTAATTATTGGAATTATTTTATATGTGAAATGAAAATGGTATAAAGAATTATTATGCTTTTAAAAATATCATCATCATTTTGATTACTTATAATTAAAATTATATGAAAATGATTGAACAATTAATGAAACGGTGTATACCTGAAAACAAGTGGATACACTTGTAGTATAATATATATACATAACAGCAGAATTCAAGTGTAATTACTAGCATGTAACATAAGTGGGTTACAACACCAAAATGGGTCAAAAATAACTAGTCGAATCGGCACAAAATTACAAAAGTTAGCTATTTGAAAGTTCTAAGTGGACAGGCTACCGACATTTTCAATTTAGATTTTCATAAATTGAACTTACTTCAACAATTTATTTATTCATACGACTAAAGGCGTTGCAAGCGACTTAGACCATTTGCATATTCTACGAATGCATGCAATTATACTTTGAGAATGCAATAAATAATAAAATAGGAGATATATTTTATATACCTACTATTATTTCGTTCGTACAGCACTGTTATTGAAGATAACTACGTAACATATTCAACCGTTCTTGTATTATATCTATTAATTTAGCTCACTAAAATGATCTACCTATGATTGGCGATAATTTTGACGTGACAACGTCTTATAATTCGATTGAGCCGGCTGCACGCACGAAAAAACATGACTCATGCGGCGTTACCTCGCTCTGAGGCGTTCCATGTAAGGCTTGAAGTGATCTTGATCTTGATCAATTTCATTGTGATTTCCAATTACCTCCTTCTCTATATACATACAAATCTATTAAACAAATGAAATTAAAATTTTCTTTTGAAAAATGCTACCATTCCATCAGTATTTTCTTAAGACGTTGTCACGTTCAACTATCGTCAGTAAACCGACTTTACAGACAACCGATTTTTTACTGCATAAATTGGAATTAAATGCATTTAAGTAATGATCGGCTGATCATAGATCAAACAACACTCAAGCGTTATCTCTGAAATCATTTGAATCATTTTCGTGAAAAACGTCAGACATCACATCGAAATTATAAAACTATTCACGATAAAAGCGCCTAATAAAACTCAGTATGAAAGCTACAAAGTCAAGTTAAAGACCTTTCGCATGAAAATTTCAAATGAAATAGAAAATAGAGGCAACTAAAAAGAACGTAAACTATAAAATATGCCTTCAAACTCTTGAAGGAACACTTCTGAATACCACGACAATAATAATTCGTATCATTAACACTCGATTTACCAGCTTAAATATACCTATTTCTACCAAAACCAAAAAAGCATATATTATACTAGCTGTTGCCCGCAACTACGTCTGCGTAATAATGAATGAAATAAATCTAATAAGATTTATACAAACTTTCATCTCCTATTTTATCCCCTTAGGGGTGGATTTGATCAAAATCCTTTCTTAGCGGATGCCTACGTCATAACATCTACCTGCATGCCAAATTTCAGCCCGATCCGTCCAGTGGTTTGGGCTGTGCGTTGATAGATCACTAAGTCAGTCAGTCAGTCAGTCACCTTTGAGTTTTATATATATAGATATAAAATTCTTCTGTTATAAATTAAAGAAGATTAGAAGAATTAAAGAAAATGTTACATGCAGTAGGAATTTTAATTTGATCTTACAAGACCAGTCATTTTG
Source organism: Tineola bisselliella (assembly GCA_028551675.1). Taxonomy (NCBI): domain Eukaryota; kingdom Metazoa; phylum Arthropoda; class Insecta; order Lepidoptera; family Tineidae; genus Tineola; species Tineola bisselliella. The sequence goes on from JAPWLS010000431.1 coordinate 83,129, forward strand.
ATTTTGGTAAATCTAGTATTAATATCTACTTTCATGACACAATGAAGATTAAATAATTTAATCAAATTTATAAAGTTAATTTTGAATTAAATATCAGTTGTTTTTTTTTGTTAATTATTTCACATACAGGCTATGATTGACGAGTTTCTTGTGGTCTTCTTCTCGTCATACGCCTTTCCGAAGCTATTGTAGAGTCTAACGATGAGCAAGCGCACGTCTTTGGCACCTATACTAACTAATTCCATTTCATTTCAATCAAATTCATTCCGTGTGAGAGACGTGTACTGGTTTATATGTATCTGCCCAGTTTCATAAATAGGTCTTCCGTTACGTACACACAATATATATATGTTTATAATATTATATACCTTTGTTTTGGTGCTCAATGTTGTGATCGAGACAAAATCACACGTCGCTAACGATAATAGCGTAATCTGAAAGCAAACTTTAGAGTTAACTGAAAATTCAAATCATCATATTCCACTCGCGTACACTGTATTGAGGTGTTTTATTGTTCACATCTAAGTTACCGTATCTATAGACAGACTCTATATATTGAAATTTGTGAGTAGAAAACGCCTCTCTCTGACTAGCTTGACATTAAACAAAGACTTCATACTTAATTTAACTACATAGTTTAATGGTGTTAAAAACAACGAACCCTTAACAAATTCAAACTAGAAGATGCTGATGTAATTATTTTTAATTGATCTGAACACTGTTTTATTTTTCTTTTGACTGATTACTAGAATTATTTTTGTGCTTGTTCCAGTCTTCCTAAAGCCTCTAAATCCTGTAAAAATTCAGTATCGAATCAGACAGCTGCGAATTTAAGGATTTAAGCATATGTAGAGTGCATTACACAAAAAAGAATTGTCTGTAGAATGTGTGTCAAACATATAATCTTTTCTTAATTTATATTATTTAAAAGATCACGTCGGGGTCACTAAATGTAGCGGATGTTGTTATATAATATTTATTTTCATAACAAAAGACGTTTTTTTTATTTTAGTAATATATTGACACACTTGACATATTTGACACACATTCTATAGACAATTTTTTTTTTTTTGTGTAATGCACTCTACAGATACATTTAACTGAGGCGACTGGTTATTATTTAATTTTGTGAAGTAAGTTCCAATAGCAAGTGTGGTTACATTTCCCATCGTACGTTTTTGAGACCAGTACGTATTGAATCTCAAGTCATGTCTATAGATATGGAAATAAACGTTAAGCGTTTCGCCATAATTTAATATTAGAATAGTTTCGGCTATAAAGTCGTTTGATTTATTTTACGATCCTCAGCGGTTTGATCATAAATGTTATTATATATATATAATTCTTCACTTTTTCTGTTTTTATGTACACTTGTAACTTTTTCTACGTTACCTAATGGACGTTATTTCATACAGATTAAATACGCTTTTTATTATAGCTTTTAGTGGTTTTTTCAGGTGCGCTTTTACGATTCTGGTTCCTGTAAGATTTCTTTTTAATTATTATCTTATTGCATTTGTATGGTAATAAAATTTAAAATATTCTAAATTCAGTTGTTTTTTTTTTTAAATTCTGAACAAAATCTTTCTTAAACTTAAAATTTCAATATTTATTATCGCATAACAAATTTTTTCTAACACATTAGTCCGTTTATGTCGGCATATAGCTATAGAAAACAGCGATTTAGGTCAAATATAACGTCTAATCTTAAAACTATCCTAAAAAAATTAATAACTATTTATTTCGAATGCTCTATAATATAAAACTCAAAGGTGACTGACTGACTGACATAGTGATCTATCAACGCACAGCCCAAACCACTGGACGGATCGGGCTGAAATTTGGCATGCAGGTAGATGTTATGACGTAGGCATCCGCTAAGAAAGGATTTTGATCAATTCTACCCCCAAGGGGATAAAATAGGGGATGAAAGTTTGTATAAATCTTATTAGATTTTCGACTGATTGAACTGAAACTAAAGATTGGAGCTACTATGATAAAGACGTTTTTACACACGCTAAACAAAAATAAAGCCGCAAAAACTATACCTAATTAATAATAATACTTCTTAACGGGAGCGAAGCCGCGGGCAACAGCTAGTGCTCTATAAAATAGGTGAGTAACACTTGGCATTACTCGACGAAATTGAACAATAAGTTATAAGTGGGAAGGCGTGAACATAAAAATAAATCACTTAAAATGGTAATATCATAGAATAAGTCTCCATTTATAGTAGCAACAGTTGGCCTCCAAACAACTAACAATAAAAACTTTCAGTGATGATCACATTCAGCCGCTGAAAGACTTACCCACACTTATACGTTCAAGTTTCGAGAGATTTTATTGCTTATTTAAGATTTTAGTGGTTAAATTTCTCCTTTGTAGTTTATGGGAACCTAACCGTTTTTTTGACGTGACAACGTCTTATAATTCTATTGAGCCGGCTGCACGCACGAAAAAACATGACTCATGCGGCGTTACCTCGCTCTGAGGCGTTCCATGTAAGGCTTGAAGTGCAAGCGAGAGCGCGGAACGAGCGACAAAGAGGCACAATCGGCCTTCGCGTTCGGCAGCGTTCGACATCCGTCTCTCTCCTACTTGAGTGAGCTCTTCAGAGGCGGCTCGTGACATTGGTCAGTGTTTTCTTGTATATTAAGCAATATACATACAAATCTATTAAACAAATGAAATTAAAATTTTCTTTTGAAAAATGCTACCATTCCATCAGTATTTTCTTAAGACATTGTCACGTTCAACTATCGTCAGTAAACCGACTTTACAGACAACCGATTTTTATAGTAACTTGTCATATGATGAACTTAAAGCTAAGCAAGAATCGTACCTACTAACATTATATTACACAGACAATTATTGGCGAGTTTCTTGTGATTGCTTCTTGTTATTATGTGAATGTGAATTTGTTAAGTTTTCACGCAATAACTACTTAACCGATCATCATGAAACTTTGTACACATATGTTTGGAAGTACTGGAACTAACATAGGATACTTTTTATTAAAAAAATAATAATTTTTTACTATAGTTTCAGCTGTTTGGATTTTTTCTATATTTATTTTTATTTCAGTCTGTCATTTTTATATATGCAGTATAAAACTATTTGAATTTTTGAGGTTAGGTGTCATTATTGTGGTTAGATGCCACTTTATTACAGAAGTGTGATAGGCATTGTCTGTTGACAGAAATATGAAACATTTTTGAACTTCATAGTACTTTATACCTTCATTACTACGCAGACGTAGTCGTGGGCAATAGCTAGTATAAAATAAGTTAAAATAGAGTAACCTATGAGTAGCAAACAAATGAATTCAACACATACAAGTAACAATTTCAATATATTCCCACGACTGTTACTTCCTTATAAACGAACGGTAGTCGGTCTGTCTGTCGTGGCTTGCCTTTTACGTTAGCAATCTATAAATATTTAATTCGCACCATTTTCGGATTATAACTAACTTGGACAAAACAAGGTCAAATTTGACATAACATTCTTGTCTTAGTATGACATTTCCAACTATATGTAGTAAGAAAAATTACTCATTCTTTAGTTAAGAATTGTTTTTTTTTATTCAACGTAAATAGAATTATATTAAGGTCACATAATACATAATATTTGTTGAACGATTTTAATATAAAATATAACCTTATATATCCCGTTTATTGAGAAAGATTATAGATATTATTTAACACTAGGTTTACGGACGTTTTCTATATACCTACTTCTACTAAAACGCGTCAATTTGACGCATATCGTAGAGATAGGTATACCCATAACAAGTTCAGTAATTCAACACTTTTAAAGAAAATAGACTTCTATTTATATTTCCCTCGATCAATGAATAATAGTCATACAAAGAGATAAAATAAAAATTTAAACAGTTTTTGGTAATTCTCTGATAAAAGTCAAAATGCGTCAAATTGACGCGTCCCGTAAACCTAGTGTTAAAGAACTATTATATAATATTGATTTTGAAGTTTAAATAAATAAATAAATAATACTTTACCTAAGGGAATTGAACCTATGAAACTTGAGAAATTATCATATCTTTATGATGCAAATTAACACAGTCAATTACTGGGCACAGCTAGTAAGTTTCTAGTAAATTTGCAGTCAATTAAAAAACATGACCGATCGATACAATTCAAAGTTGAGCATTTACCTAAATTTCAATCTTAATAAATGACTAATAAATTATAAAAAAAGGATCTTTAATAGCATACACATAAAAAGAACTGGATTAAATTGACCTTATATCAAGATCAAAAGCATTATAGGACATTTAGTCACGGTTTCTCGCATAAAAAAAACCTGTAATTAATAACACATCATGCTTCGAAGACAGGAGCCGAATTAGATATATGATCTCATCGAAATTGGTCGTCTGTATGCAAAGGAGTACATGTCTAAAATAATTTTATTTTAATATATAATATAATAAATAAATGCATTTTCTTTTTATAAACAACTAGCTTTTACCCGCGGCTTCGCTCGCATTTAAGTCATTAAATAAGTATCAGAGATCATTTCAATAGAAATGAATCAATATGATTCCAAACAGCTGAAACTATAGTCAGTTGGAAACTACAGTAAAAAAATTATTATTATTTTTAATTAAAAAGTATCCTATGTTACTTCTAGAACCTCCAAAAATATGTGTACAAAGTTTCATGATGATCGGTTAAGTAGTTGTTGCGTGAAAACGTAACAAACAAACTCACATTCACATTTATAATATTAGTAGGAATAATATTATAGTATAAATTGTTTATTAAAATAAAATATTTACACATAAATAGGTCACTTGCCCAACCCGCGCGATAAAAAAGAGGGCAAGAGCTGTCTTCATTCACATCGGAAGCACCACGGATCCTTGCATCTACTACCTAAGGGGCTAGTTCTATAGGAATCCATGAACTGGGTTGGTTATAGAAGTCAGTAATATTATATGTAATTAATTTTAAAAAATCCAGACATATACTGTTTCGTTTAATAGAGATTAGGAGTCACTTCGGCTGCATTGACGAGAGATACAGATCTCCGTATACTAATGACGCGTTTCCGAGAAACTTAGCAGTTCGCCATCGGTGATAAGACAACTTAGGTAACTCTTCAGCTTGTTTACTTTTTCACATTACAAGCATTCCCATTGTTTTATGGATCTATTAAGACTTTAAACTAGTTTTAACTAGGTTATCCATAAATAAAACCCCTTTTTTCTGCTGCCAAATTTTTTTTATAATAATAAATAATGAATCCCTTAATAAACGTACTGTCGTTTTTATAGTACACATTATTTTATTTTACGTTCAAATTTTTTCTACACAGTGTAAATAAACAACTTTTAAACTTTTTTTTTTATTTGCCGCCAAATATTTAAATCGTCAAAAAAAAAGTACGAAGAAATTTCCATTCCCAAAAGTTCCATGGAACTAAACAAACGGCCTAGTTGAAAATGATACGTTTCCCAACAAATTTCTTAACGAAATTATATCAACTCTTAGCATGCACACATAAGAGTGAAAATCGAGTAACAATTTAACATGTGATTAGTACGTATTCGGCACATTAATCTTTGTGTTCACAAACTAAAGGAATTAAGGCCGATACGAGTTATGACACGGGCTTACTGTTCTGTGAAAACATACGAGATTTTGTGTTTTGTATGAGACAGTCGCAGTGTTACAAATATTACAAACCTTTGTATTGTTAATAGAACTTAGTAACACTATTATTATTATTATATATAGAGTTAAATACACAAATAAACTCTTCACGCCGATACTATTGTTCATAGAGTAATAAACAACCCAGATAAGACACAATATATACCTACATGAATATATTTTAAACTAGCTTTTATGCTTGCATTTAAGTCATTAAATAAGTAACAGAGATGATTTCAATAGAACTATAGTCAATATTAAACTATAGTAAAAATAATATGTTTCTAATAAAAAGTATCCTGTGTTACTTCATGTACCTCCAAAAATATGTGTACAAAGTTTCATGATGGTCGGTTAACTAGTTGTTGCGTGAAAACGTAACAAACAAACTCACATTCACATTTATAATATTAGTAGGGATATTATTTTTAAAAAAAAACTTGTCTTATTCCAATTTTGAAATCGTTAAAAGCGTGCCGGAACAAAAAAGTTCAAGAATCGCTGAGTTGGATAAACCAATGCATTACTCTAATACTACTTGCTTCCTCTTAGAACATCTACTTGATTACACTTATATTGCAAATGTAGTAAGCAAAATAGGTACATAGTTTCGCACGTAGGCATGGCACAGGTACTTGAGAGTAGTGAGTAACTTTCCACTCAGGAAGGCGCTTCTATAATGCGTGAAGTTTGTACGGCACCCGCGGCTGATACGTGCCATTGCACCGCTATTCCACGATAATAGTGAAGTGCGTTCTATTTGTCGATATTCTTTTAATGTGATTACAGTTATGTCGATAAATTTTTTTTAAAAATCTTTTTTTTTAAATGGTAATATTGGAAAATATATCACCTTTCAATCAATTAATTAGTTATCATATATTTAATGCGATATTTCATTTCAATACATTATAATTCAGCTAAAAACTAAAGTATTTAAAATTCTATTATTACATTATTTTTATATTTATTTATTGTTTAAACATGTATTATCGTTCACTTTTAAAAAAACCTGACAATATTTTAAAATAAATTGACATTTGGAACTGTCAAATTTATGTATCGAATTCAACGTAGTTCCATAGAAACAGGCGTTGATTTTCTTATACCAAACTGATGAAACAAGTATACACCGGCACCGTCTAAATTGACTGGGTATAATACAAAAAAGTGCTCAATTTTTTATTTATTTACTTTTAGTAATTGGGCTCCAATAGAGCGCTTTTACTCGTCAATACAAATATAAATATAAAATTTAATAATTATCAATATGATTTAGCTGCTGTATATTGGCATTGTCCATTTACATACTAATGTCATAATAATATATAACAAATCTACTATGATGTAGAAGAATAGCTGCTGTATAGGGGCATTGCCATCCTATTGTATACCTAATGGTAAACATAAAATGACATAGATTATGTCCAAGCTTTTTTATCAGTAAGATATTCATCCAACGTTTGAATAAGTTTGCTTTTTATGATTTTCTTGAACTGATAAAGAGGGAGGCTACTAATATCATCGGGCAGTTTATATGACTTTATGCCAACCCCCATGAAACAACGTTTACTATGTTTAGTAGTTATATCGATTTTACAATTTTTTATCGATAAATTCCCATCACTATTATAGTTGATAGCAACTTGTCTTGCTGCAAGCATCTTTACTCTCTTAAGACAATTTCTATGGGCGCGCATCCCCCCCACTTAATACTCTCTCAACATAAATCCTTTGAGATTAAATGTACATAATTCAATATCATCTTTATTTTGTTGAAGTGGCTTCTACATACATTTAAATAGATTTACATGTTGGTCTGTAATGCAAGAGTTTAATTCTCGATCGAACGTATAATACACTAGCTGTTACCCCCGACTTCGTTCGCGTAGTAATTTATTTATTTATTTGGACATTCACAAATAAACAGTTAACAAACCATAACATGTAAGTAAGAACTACACTAGAGAAATAAAGCTAAATTTGTTAACCTAACAGTTGTGATAAACATTTAAAGAAAACTATATACATTAATGATTAATTACGAATGCTAGTCTGCTGCTCGAACATAGAGTGTTGTCGGAAAGCCAAGTGCAAGATTGACTTGAGCTTCTTAGGCTTTAAATGGAATAAATCAAGATCCGTGACATTTTCATATACATCGTTAAAACCACGGCACATGCGGGGGATGGGGCTATTATACATCACGTTGTTCGAAGCAAATGCCACCGAAAAAGAATGAAAGAATGAAGATATAAAGTACTATGAAGTTTAATGTTTCATATTTTAACTACGCCTGCTCTCACGTGACTATCCATTCGAAGACCTTCTTAATTTATCCTCCTGTAATTTATACAGCCTATATTGATCAGTGATAATGTAGCATTGAAATGGTGAAAGAATTTTTGAAATCGATCCAGTAGTTTTTGAGCCAATTCGTTACAAACATACAAAAATACAAATCTTTTCTCTTTATAATATTAGTATAGATTATTTCAAAATCAATTTTTTTTATTTCGCATAGGCCATTTAGGCTTTTGCACATAGTCGGAATCTACGAGATTTCGGAAAGGCATATGACGAGAAGAAATCACAGGAAACTGGCCAATCATAGCCGGTACAATATAATGTTAGTACGTACATTCTTTCTGAGCCTTAATTAAGTATTTTAAATGTTAACCCTTAAATGGGCAATGTTGTTTTTAAACAACACTCACATTATTGCAAAAAAAAGTATAGTAAATTCATGTCTAGATTTTTTTACTCATTTTTCCTAGACAGTAATACATGTCTATTACACAAATATATTTTTTTAAAACGTGAAACAAAAATCGTCCATTTAAGGGTTAAAAGACTTACTTTTAACATGCTTTCTCGTCGCGGTCAAACGTGTTCAAATAACTATAGTAAGCAATTTTTTTTTAAATAGATATTATATTATTTGAACTAAAGTTGCACGTGATAGTTTTTAAAATAGGGTTTTAAAATAATTGTTATAAAATAAAAAGGTAACGTATTTATTATAAATATTCATTAAATAAAATATACCCACGTTGGATGCCTAATTTCAGTTCAGATTTACAAATCTCTTTCATAAAGTAGGAATGATTAGTCGCCTTCAAAATGTTTTATTTATAATTCTTTATACATATTCATTTCAATGTTAATTCTCATTGTAAAATTGTTTTTCAAGTCTTTTGTATATGTAAATAGCGATTTCTATTTACCTTTATTAGATTTTAATTCTTTCCCCTATTTCTTATATTTCAATTACGATGAAACTGTAGTAAGGCATTACGTACGTGGTTAATTTTTAAATTTGTGGTGACGCAATGCTTCGCGCTGCACCTTGCACCCACGCCAGTCGGTACACAGCCCGCCGCATGGCACCACGTCATTCCCGCGCAACTCCATCTATTCAATAAACTTTATTCACACCTTGCATCCCGTGTTATAATTCACTACCACCAAACAATTCTCCAAATTCACATTAAAAGACTTTTGCAGGGATTTGCCTTTTAATATTTTCGTTCGCTATTTATTTATATCAAATAAAATCCGATAAATATTCTTAATAAAAAAACAAGCGTGGTATAAATTGAAAAAGTTTGAAAACGATCATGATAATAAAAAAAAACATTAAAAATCTTATCGTTTTTCGTCAGAAGAATCTAATTAAGTACTTATATTTCGTTGACAGGTTTCCATGACAACGACAAGGATTTTTCCCCACGGGCCCCAGGACTCTCGCTATAAGTCCCTTATCCGCACCTTTTGCCGGTAAAAGGTAAAATTTTAACTAAATAATTTGATAAATTAACTTTGTAAAAAAGATTAGGCTATTCATCCCTCGGTGGATCTGATTTCACTTAAGTTTTAACGTAAAACCGTAGCCAAGTGGTTGAAGGCTCAACTTCACAATCGCGAGGACCCGTGTTCGAGTCTCTTTAATTTCCACTATATAATACTGGTTTATTAATTAGTCTAGCATTAGCCTGTCATGCCAGGATGATACTCGCTCAGCTGCTCATTGTTGACAGCAGATAATTCTTTGTTTTATCACGTTACAACTTATAGATCGCACTTAAAGCTTTTTAACACGCTAATTCAATTCCCGTTAAGCGCAAGGTATATATATATATATATATATATATAAAAGTGTATAGTTTATATTCTAATAGTTTTGTTAATATATTATCTTTCTATCATTTATCTAGTTCGGTTACTAGGTTTTCGAACCTAGTACCTTGCTATTTTTAGGTAATATTTTTTTTTACAAAATAAACTATTTTTTTATTTATTTTATCTAGTTTGGTTTTCGGGTACTATCTGTAACTGCATTATAACAAGAATTACTATATACTATATTTGAGTTCGTGCAAAAGGAAAATCCACTTTTCGCTTTTCAGTTTTTTATTAGGACTGCTTGACATTGACAGTCGTATTTTTTATAAAACTTAATATAATTTATAACAACCAGAAGGAGGTTGCGATCTCCAACAATTACTATTCAAAAAAAATCTTAACACTAGAAGTGTCGGGCTGCATACTATACCTTTAAAGACCGCAGCCGTCAAATTTGTTTACTATAAGAATATCGCTGCCGTCACATTGACGTAAAGGAATCTCATATACCACAAATATAATAATGGTTTTTTACATGGATTTAAGCTGACAATAACAAATTAGGAAAAGTAGTAAAATACGAAAAGAAACAAAAACATAGTTTGTAAAATATTTAAGAATAAAATCGCCGTGCCGTCAAATTGACGGCGTTGGTCTTTCTAGAGACTATAAGACACGTGTCGCAAGTTCAGAAAATTATATGAGATATACAACATCCTTGTACATACATATGTATTTGTATATAGTGCACTTAATGACTACAAGTGTGAAGTAAGTAACCATGGGACAATATCCTGCTGTGAACAGACCTTTCTACGCATACATACATATGTAGATACAATGATTGACCTATTTCTATTAAAATTGTCCATAAGGAAGTAAGTGTAGAAATACATGGAAAAAAGAACATTGAATGTACCTTAATTTACTTACACAAGTCTAAAAGGAACACGTGACTAATTTTATAGGAGACGTTTAATCTTAATTTTTGTTTAAAATTTGATTGTTTCCCAATCAGTGTGGAATTAATCCAAAGGGAAGCATAAAAAACCTAAAATAAATTATCATTTACATCAAATATGTTTTGTCTCTATCGCACAACAGGCATAGTTGAATACAAAGACAGAGAAATACAGAGTTGTTTATACTTTTTAAAAGTAAAAAAAAACAGCCGAAGTAATCGCTTAACGTGGTAGTACCTAGTGACTTCGCTTATGAACTGCTCTCTAGCTTAACATTAGACCAGAGGTTCCCAAGCTTTTTCGTCTAACGCCCACTTTGAAAATCAGTAATTTTGTAGCCCCTTTTATCTTAAAAACCTTTACCTTCTCAAGGCCTCTAGCGCCCACAAGGGGGCGTTATCGCCCACTTTGGGAAAGACTGCATTAGACGGACATAATGTACTAAGATAAAAGTAGCTAAGTTATAAAATTAGTATCACTTTTAAATACGTACCTTTTATACGTTAAAAAGGACATCAATTTATTTAATAAATACATAATCAAATTATACCCTTATCAGAGAAGTTTATTACAATTTTATAACTAAAAAGGGTGGATAGGATATTCGGTGGAACAGTGAAATCATTGTTATCTCAATCCTGTAGTGGCCTTTACGTGACCTTGGCTCTTGGGATTGCTCAATAAACCGATGTAGGTATTTTGCAAAGTTTAAACGTAAACTGCTTCACCGATATTTAACCTTATTTCCTTTGCAATAGCGACTATGTTCACAATAGTTTAAGATTAAATTCATATAATAAAAGGTACCCCTATTCAAATTTCATCGTATGACTAGAAATTCTATTTTACTACAGATACAAACAAAATAATAACTCCATACTTTTGTTCTCATATTAGGGTTATAAAAATAATCAAAATAAACCACAATCTCAATTGAAAATATAATTAGCAAAATAATCATGAAAACAAAAGCTAAACTAAATCCGTTGTATAATAATATTATTATATTGTACTTTTATAACAGTAATCTAACAATTTTATGTATACGTGTGCTTGTTCAGGGACAACTGAGCGATTCAGACCATTTTATACAGCGGTTACACTAGCATAGAATAGCGGGGAGCGATAAGCGGTTTTTAGTTCCTTCACAACTAGATATTATCGCGCTTTAGGATTAGTTTTAAAGTAAACCGTTTATGATAATTGAAGAAGCCTCTTCTGTCAACTGTTACAGTGGACACTTGTTTTATCATGTGGAAATAGCGAAAGAGATGATGTCATTTCTCGTTTATAGCAGTTGTTATATAATCTAATTTCAGGTGAATGTAGTATTTGATGAAAAAACAATCTTATGTTTAATAAATGTCTAATATTTATGTTTATATGCATATAATTCTTGAAAATGAAGTAGACTTTAATAATATATAGATATGAATAATCGCTTATCGCTTCTCTTATGTAATGAAACACAGCCTTTATTTGGCATTGTAAAGCTCTCAAGGTCAAGGTTAAAATAAAGGACACAATTTCTATCTCAACATAGCAAAGATTCAAGGTTTTAAACTATGAAAATATTAGTTATTTAAATGTTGTGTGGAAATAAGTAAATACATGGAAATGTTCAGTAGTATAATTTTAACATAATTTTATACTCCTTTCTTCTTTTCTTGAATTAACTTTTAACTAATTAATTAATTAGGTACTCTTCTTCGTTTAGAACTGATACACGTATAATTTGAAAATAAATATTAAATTACTGTTTTAAGATGTAAATAATAATAAATCAAAACAACATTGCTTAACTACCCGATGCTATAATTGAAATTTTATTTGTTTTATAATAATATCAATTATAATTAACTAATTAAGCAAATAAATTTATGGAATAATTTCATATTACAAAAAATTTTATGATAAAATATTAAAAACTAACCATAGGTCTTATTCATAAATGATACTAGAATTTAGAATCAAAGTGACAGTTCAAAATTGTTGCCAGATCAAAATAATTGGGAACAAAATTACTTAGTCACACTATATGAATTTATAGGAATTTGTACTCTATTACTTTATAAACGTATTTATTTTTATAAACCACTAAATCTATAATCGTGGTCTATCGTAACAGTCAAGCACATATAAAAATTGTGAACTCATTAAATGAATGAAAAAAAAACAAAACACATTCTTAAAATGAATGCTAAATCTAGATATACACGTGCCATACAAATTATAAAAACAACATGCAGTTAAATAAATTTCGTAAAGGGTAATATTTTAGCATGTGTACTTTACATCGTGGATAGTGTAGCGTAATTAGGACATGAATCCAAGATGGCGGTTTTGTAACAAAGCGTGCTCATTAACTCCGAGGACTGTTGAGTTTCTACTTCAACCACTAAGATTATGATATCTGCTAACAATCAGATAAGATACTCCGTTTAAAAGGTATAGTTGTCTCTGAGAGTTATTTTTAAAAAATTAGAGGAATATAAGACTGTTTAGAGTCTGACGCCCCACAGGGGGGCAATTTGATTGTTAAGGGGGGCGATTCGAAAATGGACTCGACACGAGTTTAACCCTTTCGCTTCAGGCCATTTCAATGCAATACTAGATTTCGGTGCCAAATTTAACGAAAAAAGCAAATTCTTAAATAATTGCGGTAAATAACTATTAGGTATAATTTCGCTTGACGAGACTAAAATATCAACTGGGTGTTTGGTTGCACAAGGGGGACATAAGAATTTTAGAAAGGCTAGGGGGGGGGGGGGTAAAGGTTGGGAAACACTGGTTTAGACGATAGTGTGGCGCGCTTTTTTATATATGTCATAAAATATGAATTAAAAAAAGTTATAAGGAACAATCATCATTGTCACATCTGGAAGTACAAGCTCACTGCGCTTAATTCAAGGATCCCGTAAGACGGAAAATTTTAATAAAATATGTTTACGTGTGGAAGTTAACAGGAGAAGATCGTCTTAGGTAATGGCACGTTTTCTTCATTCAATGAGACAATTCGTCGTAGTTTAAGATCAGACTCAGCCTGGTCATATATCATACTTCTATAGTATAAAAATAAATGTACATTCAATTATATGAAATCTAAAAACGAAAACTTTTGCCGAAGTAAATTTTTAATAACATTCAATAATGTTAACCCTCTGTAAGAAAGTTAACAAAACTTCCCTTTTCAGTGAAAAACTTTCGTGAATTTGTTTGCTCTCGTACATTGTACAGTTTGCGTAAACTTTGCATTATTATGGAACTTTAAAAAAACTGATAGAGCAAAACCTAAACTCTTATCATAGAGCCGCCAAAGCCTCCTATTGCAGGTATTTTAACATGTATATATCGTAGTTATGGAAATAAAAGTCCTTCTTGAGTGTGATCATTTATCGAACTTGTTAACGACTGCCAGACAATGGGGTAGTCACCTACCACCATACAATTCATATAAAGGGTTTACATAACCACCCTCTAAACATAACTTAGATATATAACAATAGTATTAGACGGACTGTGGTTGCATGGCGTATTAACTAACATCCCTACTAATATTGTAAATGTGAATGTGAGTTTGTTTGTTACGTTTTCACGCAACAACTACTTAACCGATCATCATGAAACTTTGTACACATATTTTTGGAGGTACTAGAAGTAACATAGGATACTTTTTATTTTTAAAAAAATATTTTTTATTATAGTTTCCAATTGACTATAGTTTCAACTGTTTGGAATCATATTGATTCATTTCTATTGAAATGATCTCTGATACCTATTTAATGACTTAAATGTGAGCCAAGCCGCGGGTAAAAGCTAGTTATAAATAAATATATAAATAAAATGTACATCTGCGGTTTTATTATAGGTATATATGTCAATAAAAGTCAAAAAGTTTCAATACAGTAATACCAGGCTCACATAAATAGTTAGAGGTTGTCTCCCTCAGCTGCGGGATCTTGTCAAATTAGGAAATGTCTGGGTGTCTACGCTATCTCCTTCGGGAGCACTAAACTGTCTAAGCCAAAAACTTCGGTTTAGTTACGCATCGAGAATTATAATTTGACCCGTAGATTTTTTTTCAAGTAAACAAATTAATTTAAGAATAATATAACGTATATAGTGTTTGTTATATATGTTTTTAATTAGTTACTTATACAAATTAGTATTGATAATTTGACCTGTATTTTGTTTTAAACAGACAAATTAATTCAATAAAGAGATAGGTTTAAAATTTGGTTTAACTAATTTACTGTGTCAGTTTTTGCAGTAGCAGGTCAAAAAGTAACTAGTGCAAAAGAGCGGGTCTAAAATTAAAGGTCAAAATAAGAATTCATAAAAACTTTCAGTTCATAACTTTGTAATATACAGTCAACTAGACGATGTTACGTAAATAACGTTCAGGTTTTCATTTTATAACCTTTCAGATTTTAGAAGATATGATGTGAGAGGAAATTGATTGGATTTGCTTAAAATTTATATTTGCTTGTCTAAAGCACACTATTCATAGGGGCAACCATTTTGTTTTTACAGAATTTTCAGTCATTGCTTTGGAAATCGATTATAATTCATAATATAGCTTTTCCTTACAAATAAAAAAATATTTTACACTTTTATACATCTATACAGTACTATATATATCTAGACATGGGCTCAAGGTGGGGCAGCAGTCTAAAATAATATGAAACTAGCAAACTATACCTGCGATCTTACCCCGGTTAATTTTTTTTTGTGTCGACTGACGACTGTCGAGTGTGAACTTTCTTACGGATATTAAGTATTGCAGTTAGTACCTAGATAATTAAGTTTTTTAGCTTTGATTAGGTATCTTATAGTACAGTATCTATTTAATTTCGTCAGATTATCTATTAGCAAGTATAGTTAAATGTGTTTTTTTTTGTTTTTCTTTAGTTAACATCAATCCTTCGAATGGTTCACAATTTCGGCAAATTCTGTACAGTTTGTCCTTCGCGAGTTCAAGGAAGGGAAAGGGTCCAATATTTGCCAACCACAAATTGAGGGAAGTAATCTAAGTTTAGACAAAATGGCGGCGAATGTCCCTAAGTCATTGTTACGGCTTTTAGTTTAAACTATTCCCTTTATTATTTTACTAGTAACTTTATTATGACTTAAACGACTATAGAAAAGCAGCTTTATATCAAGTTGCATCATTGCTAGAACTTAACAAGGCTTTAGCTTTGAAAATCACCAATACAACACTAAAACGTATTGTTCTAAAAATTTTATAACTATATTTAACACTAGCAGTTGCCCGCGACTACGTCTGCGTAATAATGAAGATATAAAGTACTGTGAAGTTTAATGATGTTTCATATTTCAGTCAACAAAAAATGCCTTCCACACCCCTGTCGCAAAATCTACTAACTGCCTCTCCGTCAAATTTCTAGTTTGTAGCAAAAAAATTATACAAACCTGCGAGAGCCCTTACAACTCCTTAATCTGGCCCTGTTGCAAAATCCGTTCTTTGCAGACGTCAACTAACTATAAACTACCTCCCTGTCAAATTTCATCTTTGTATGTCAAGCGGATTTCGAGAGAACTTTCGCTTTTATTTTCATTGAATTAGATATGAATTACAATGTGAACTTAAAATAAAATGAAATATATCTTAAAAAACAATTGAAAAACTGACAGCACATTTGCCCGCCAAAATTAGGCACAGACTTCGAATTGTGTGAACTTAAAATAAAGTGAAATGCAATATATCTGGCTGTATGGGCTCGATCCCTTTGCCTTAAAATGGAACAAAAAAAAAAAAAAGAAATATCATAGACATCGAATTGTGTGAACTTAAAATGTAATATTTCTTTAAAAAAAAACAATTGAAAATAATTTTATAGCCTATGTTCATCAGGGATTTTTTACGATTCTAATGGTAAAAGAATTTTTCAAATCGGTCCAGTAGTTTCTGAGCCTATTCAATACATACAAACAATCAAATGTTTCCTCTTTATATAATAGTATAGACTAGATTTACCAGCTTAAATATACCTATTTCTACCAAAACCAAAAAAAGTATATATTTGTTACAAATATATATAAAGTAATATAAAGTTCATAAAACTCTTCTGCTATAGATTAAAGAAGATTAGAAGAATTAAAGAAAATGTTACACGCAGCAGGAATTTTAATTTGATCTTGCAAGACTGGTCTGGTAAATCTAGTGTTAATATTATAACAAAATAAAAACGCCTAATTTAATGTGACATTTTGTAAGTTTTATAGTTATAATAATAATAAATTATTCATTACTCACAAAATTGTTACATAGACAAGCTTAATTCCATTGGCATTATCTACCAGCTAACCTTTGTCGGTGTGAGCAGTGATATTCAAGATGTAATGAGACGAAAATAATAATAATATATTTCTAAATACATACATATTTATGAGTAGAAATTATTAATGATTAATTCAAATGATAGTTGATAGATTTTAAATAAAGGAATTAAGAAATATTTGTAGCCATAAAATACATAATAATAATAATTATATCATCAAAATAAACACGATATTAAGCCAGTATTAACTTCAAGATTACTCAGTATTTATATATTATTATGACATCCCTACTAATGTTATAAATGTGAATGTGAGTTTGTTTGTTACGTTTTCACGCAACAACTACTTAAGCGATCATCATGAAACTTTGCACACATATTTTTGGAGGTACTACAAGTCACATAGGATACTTTTTATTAAAAAAATATTATTTGTTACTATAGTTTCAGCTGTTTGGAATTTTTCTACATTTTTTTTCATTTTCGACTGTCATTTTTATATGTGCAGTATAAAACTATTTGAATTTTTAAGGTTAGGTGTAATTTTGGTGGTTAGATGCCAGATTTGTTACAGAAGTGTGATAAGCATTGTCTGTTGACTGAAATATGAAACATCTTCATTATTACGCAGACGTAGTTGCGGGCAACAGCTAGTTAGTATATAAGTGGACAATGCCATAACACAGCAGCTAAATCAAATTGATAATTACTAAATTAATTTTATTTCATTCATATTTGTATTGACTAGTGTGCCAAACGTGACACAAGTTTTGATTTAAGATTCACGCTGATTCGAAGGACCTTATGCTCTTTTCCCGTCACTCCTGTTCAATGTGAGAACAACCACTCACCTTTATCAAATCTCCTCCAGCACGTAAAAGGCACCACACAAAACTGTATTTGCTTGCTATGATTTTTTCTTATTTGGTTTTTCTCATTACGACGTGACAATGACACAACACGATCTTCCTGTCACGAAGCGCGGCCAACTCGATTTTGAAGTTCGCGCGCAGAACGGGCTGCGCTGATGCGCGGTGTGGGCCAAATTGGCGCCAGATTAAGAAACGACTCCAGCTCGCGGCTGCCCTACACCGAACAGAGCGAACCAGGATCGAACATTCCGGAATTTAAAAAAGAGAGGGAATAAAAAAGATTTAAACTTAGATATATGTATATGGGCTACGAGCTCAACAAACAAAATATATGACAAGTCTTTAAGAAAAGAAAAACATTAACTTTAAAAATTAAATCTAGACCTTATAATAAACTTAATAATAATAAGATAATGCAAATAATAGAATAAAAATTAATTATTATAAGGTAAAGGACTAAGTTTATTAACTGGTCTTTGAACCATGCTTTTCTGAGTTCGAATGGTAACACAACGGACGATACCGTCTTTACCAGGATGAATTTTTACAACTCTAGCGAGTGGCCAGTTACATGAAGTGGTTTGATCATTTTTAACCAACACCAAATCTCCGACCTTAAGATTAG